>CABFOQ010018848.1:1414-20855 GCA_900660455.1 Gephyroberyx darwinii
CTGCCCGTTACTATTACACTATCCTACTGTACTGCTGATTGCCTTTCCTTGTCTGAGGTTTGTGTGTGTGTATGTGTGTGTGTGTGTGTGTGTGTGATGGACGTGCAGACGCCACCGGTAATTAAAGAGATCCAGAGCTGGCGGAGACGACGTAGGGTGCAGTGCTCCATTTCTGTCACTGCGTTTGATGAGTGATTTTGATTTCATTGGCAACGCTCTTAGTGTGTGTGTGTACCGAGGTATTTCTGTACAGTATTTTACACCTCCTGCAGTTTACACTTAGCTCTGACAGTGGAAATAATCAGCGTCAGAGCTGTCCGTGAAATATTTATTCTAGTTTTTGCACATGTGACGGTAGTTACCCCTGCACCGCGACACGTGGTTGTTGTGCCGTAGTTGTTTATGAGACTTTGAGAAACCAATATTGGGAATTGATTTCTGTTCTGCCGCTTCAATATAAACAAGCTAAATCTGCTGTTAAGGATAAGCAGAATTAAAACCAGGGGTGTTTATTTTAAGCCGTGTTATTTATAGTCTCATATTATCTGTTTGAAGTGATGCCGGGCCGCACATGAAAAGAAACAGTGGTACTATTGAACCTGATGAAAAGAAGATCCGTGGAAAGCCGAAACTAGTGTTTGTGTGTGTGTGTGTGTGGTGGGGGGTATGTGCATGTGCCTGCGTACTTCAAGGGTTTTGATCTTCCTCCTCACTAAACAGAGAGGAATCCATCAGCAATAGATATCCCTTCAATTATTCAGGAGGTTAGCATGAAAAATGAATGGCTGCTTCCTGCAGTGGGAGGTGTGGTGGTTCTCTGACTCCTCTGCGTCTTCAGGACGACTGTACTGTACGGTGACATACGGGTGGCGCGAATGATTTTTCCCAACGATGATTCGTGGATCGTTGCTTCTGTTCTGGACCCGACAACCCTCCTTGTCTTCGTCACCGGCACTTCGTTTCGCAAACTCGCTTTACAGTACCCGGCCCGTATCGGGGTCGGTTTAAACGGGCCTGTATATGACTGTATATGAGAGGAAAGCAGCTCCAGAGAAGCCCCCCCCAGTCCAAGGCACCGCACAACCATTTTATAAAAATTGCATCATGATTACGTAAGATTTAATCCAGTTTTGAGGGTGAGGGAGAGGACTTGAAAAGGTTCAGAGACCAAAAGCTACATGTACAAAATCAGTTTTTCAATGAAGTGCTAGCCAGAACCTACTCATTCAGCTCATTCAGCTTTTTCAATTTCCCAAAAATCACATCTATTATTGTTTTTTTGATATTTCTGCCAATTGAGATCATTTTCCAGCAATAATTCCCACTAAATTACTAAGACTTTAGATCTTACCATCAACATGTTGAGTTGACCCTGGCCTTGGTATGCTCCACTGGGTGGAAAAGTTGATGTTTGAGTTGTTAGACTGGAGTGTGTAGTTGCATTTGGCAGATATGGTGGATGGCGAAGACTCCAAGCTGCACATGTCTGACCTTATATACCTTTATCTTTAAATTGACAGACTTTAATTCATCATATTATTTCTGGATAACGTTTCTGTACTAATATTGCTGTCACTTCCCCATGTGTAACAACACAAATTCCACTTTTTGCACTGCAATGGCTGCTCTTTCATCAAGTCACACTATGACTGTATTCCATGTCTTAAACAAGGAAAACACAGATAAACCCATGTCTTCGTTGTGTATCATGAATCATGTAACCATGAATAGTGCTTTTAGCCGTTCAATATTTGTTATGTGCAGTTAGTGGGAGCCAGGATCCAGGAGGATAGTTACAATACAGACTGCCAGTCAGCCAGCTCACCTCCATTATTAGACTGGACAAGGCAGTTGTCCCTGATATCATCTCACTTTGTTCTAGGTGATAGCCACTTGGCATTAGCTGACCTTTTCTCTTTGTCTGCCCTTACTCTTTCTTTCCTCCTCTTTATTTTCTTGTCAACTAACTTCTGCTCCCCTTTCCATCGCTCTCTCTCTTTCTCTCTGTAAGTTCTGGATGAACAAGAGAGAAAAAAATAGTCTTGTGTAGAGAAGCACTTGCTTGGTCTGACATTCTCTCTCTCTCTCTCTGCTTCCCTCCATCCCTCCCTCTCTCTCCAGGTGGTCCGTCGCGTTGGTCCTCCCCTCCGTGCGACTGCTGCTGCAAGAACCACAAGGGTGACGGCGAGGGCGAGAGCGGCACTTCCTTCAACGAGCTCTCCACTTCCTGTTCCGAGACCCAGTCGGAGGCAAGTTCCCCGCAAGGAACCGTGATCTGTGGCCCGGTGACCCGGCGGCCCAACATCCAGACGCTGGACCGCCCCATGAAGAAAGGACCAATTCAGATGCTGCAGCAGGCAGAGATGCGCCGGAAGACGGACATGCTACGTGTGCGGACCTTTGGGGTCCGAGAACGAGAGGCGGCAAAGAGGAAAGCAAACAAGGCGAAGATGACTCCGGAGCAGGAGCTGGAGAAATGCATCCAGGACTTCCGTCGCATTAGAATTCCAGAGCGCTTTCCGGAGAGGAAGTACATGTGGCAATCAGAGCTCCTGAGAAAGTATCGCCTCTAAGTGTGTGCGTAGAGAGAGAGAGGGAGAGAGAGAGTGAGAGAGAAAGGAAGAGAGAAAGATGAAAGACCATTGTTGCAGTATCATGTGGTAGTATCACTATCCATGCAGGGTATTAGACAAAAACTGCATAGGCTATAGACTGCACTCTCAAAGACACATAGGTACTGTAATTGAAAAAAAAACAATGGCCACTTTCCCGCCAGCATGACTAGCGGAGCACACACAGGCCAGGGCCACGTGAGTTATTGATTTGTAATGTATGCACAGTGTTGTTTATGATATGCACAATCAGGTTACTCCTGTTGGGGCTGAAAACCCCTCCCACACCAGGGTGGTACGCTAACCCTGGTCCCACTTCGGAGAGCTGTGGTTCGGGAGCCAGGCGTGCTAAAGGCTACGTCACTAGCTCAAGCAACAAAGCAACCTCAGGGGCAACATTATGTCAATTAGTTCATCAACCTATCACACACTGTCTGTGCAGTTAGCCACAATTGCTGTTTTTCGATGGATGTAACGAGATGGTGCTGTGCGTTAGCAATGGAATATCACTACTCCACAGATGACACATCTACTTATAGTAGGCTATGATAACAGCACTGCATGCCATTTCACCCCTAGCGTATGGAAAATCAAAAAACATTCAATTCATTGTTTGGTGTGGTGGATTAAACCAGTGTTATGACTGAGGCTAACTTCAATGAGGAAAGCACTGCCTAGATCTCTGTTTGCTATTGTAAACATTTTTGTCTACTGTTGTCATTATGTGTTGGGTAGATAATATTGTGAAGGTACAGTATATAATGCCAAGGTATTTGATTTATCCTTGATTGTAAGTGTGCAAAAAAACTATTAAATATGTTGGAAATGTATTTGTTTGTGTTGCTATCTGCTTGATCATAGCGGAGGTCTTCAGTTAAATTCAGTGAGCGATCTCTCCATATTCTTAAATGTCTCCCCTCAGAGTCGACAGGATTAAAAACCAGCTTGGAGTTAAACAGTTAGCCAAAGAGGATTTGGGATTTTAGGACAATAGCTGTGTTTGAGCTTCCTCCCTGAATCTGGATTTTCCCGATAAATTGCTCTGGAGTGAGCGAGGCGCCTTGTGTGGCACCCACTACCCCCAGTCCACCCCACACAAATTGGCTTTATTTAAGAAGTGAAATATATCCTTCCTTGCTGACATTCGAATGTGTGTCTCTTCCTCTTGAGAGGATCTCAAGGAAATGGAAAGAGAACCATTGCTGTGCATCACAAGGACCGTTTATAGATGGCACTATTTTTAGCTAACAGATTCTGCAGTGTCGCCACATTGCATCCACAAGGAACGAAGCTGGGGGACCGCACCACCGCAACCCGTAAAATAGCCTGCGTGATGATAGATGAAGAACCGTCTCCATCTTGGGACCGTAAGTGTCCTCCAACACAAGTTCAAAGGAAAAAGCTTTGTTAGGGCTTTGTGAGACACAAGACTGGGTGTTGCAGTATGCACTGTATGCAGTGAGCCGTATAACACAGAAGAAAGAGATTTCCTTCCCATATCAGATTGGAAGTATGGGACAAGTAGCCCTATAGCCATTCTACCTATGGGCAGCCAGGCATAAGTTTGAATGGAGACCTATAATCCCAGTCACAAAAGGCCAATCATCAGCATACATCCATACGCGGCAAGGGAAGAAGCAAACAAATATCACATTTCTTAGGGCTTAACGGTCTCTGTTGAGCTTTAAACTTGTAAAGAGATATGGGTATGTATGTGTATGTGAATGCATTTTAAGAAGCTAATACAGTAAAAGGGCATATGGTTGTAGCAGAGAATAAAATAGCCCAACCCTGGAACGGGACTGTAACGTAATGAATTTGTCAAGGATATGGTGGCTGTTCCTCCCCTCCTCTGCTATGCACCCCGACCCGTATCTCTTACCCTCTCAGCCACCATTCAATAGGAACACAGCAAGAAATCTCTCTGTTTGAAATCCAATGCCTTTCTCTCCATGTTTGAAAACCGGATCCCTTTCGGATGGCATTTCACCTCGCACTTAGCATGATCTGAATCCTAATACCCCAATGAAAAATCGATGAATCTCTTTTTGCAAATATACTCAACATCAAAACGTAGCCTTGGTGTGTTTCTTTGGCCTGGTTGACTCTAGTGACCTATCCCACAGACCCACCTGATCCCGGCCAGGGCCACTCTCCTCCCCCTCAGGGTCTATTACCCAGCAGATCAATAGCCACAGATCTCTGGCCCCCGGTCTATAGACAGCCTTCCAGTCTTTATAAATGGTCGATAACCAACATCCTCTTCTGGGATGCAAAGTAACATTAAATCTTCAATCACAAAACATCTCTGCCACTGCTAACCGCCCTCAATTATGCAGCAGGGCCTTACATTTCCCACAACAGCTTTCTTCAGCATGAGACAGGTCTGACAGAATGATTATAGCCCCTGTATTAGTAAATTACAATGCTGCAAAGGTTGTATGATTTCAAGAGTGGGAGAATTATCCTGCTTATCAGCTATTAGTCTACAAGAAAAGACACAGTTATTCACACAGAGAATAATAGAAGCATTATGTAAAACCAAGCAAGTGGGATTTCATTTTACTCCAATGAATATATAAACAGCAAACTCAGAATGATGAATTGCATGAGACACGCTTTACCTTAACCTTACAATATTGTTTATGAATCTGATGTGGTACCTGGTGCTACCGTTGTAATGGGGGAAATGTTATCAAGGCAGGCACTTGATAACTTTTGGCAAGCTTGACAGTTGAATTAGAAAAATAAGATGCAATTTATCTGCTCCATCTGAAAAACATCCAAATTCCTACTGGGAGAGGTCGTGTTGCCTGCAGCACGTCTCCATAAATATCCAAGGCCAACGTGTTTTTTTGCTCACTCATCTAATTTTAGATGACTGACATCCCAGAGCTCATAAGAGCTGGGGAAGTGAATGACTAACGGGAAGACGTAAGATCTTTCTCCTGAGGTTGACATCTTTGTTCATCATGATGAAAAAAAAGTATATTCCCAGGTTCAAGCTAAATTGTGAGGGTTTGGAAAGAAAAAAAAGTGACAAATGCTTAGAGCTTATTTAAAATCTCACTACAAATAAGATTTGTTTGCTTGGAGGATACGTCTCTTGGAAACATTGTGAGAGCGTAGGTTAATCAACACTTCTCCACGGTCCCGTTTTCCTTTAGAGACTCTATTCAGCACAAAATATGCTACATACATTTTTACACTTTCCTTTTTCAAACAACATTGTGCTATGAGCAGGGATCACATTACACCAATAGATACTGTGCTCTTGCGTGGAGAGGCTGCAGGGACATAGTTAGAGAAATGGAAGCCAATTTACAGCCCTAGAGCACATTTGGGACCTGACTCTAGCCTTAATATACCAAGTCCAATGTGTGGAAATACCAATGGAACAAATTAGTCCAGAAATGACAAAATCAGATTGAATGCCATCATCAAGTGCAGAAAACTAAACAGTGTTAGCCTGTTACTATGCAGGCTAACACTGTTTAGTCCTACTGCGTGCTAGCTAAAACACTAAAGCTAAAGCTAGGAATTACAATGTTATGCTCAGGAGGTGACTCTGGGCCCCCCTCCACTTTCCTCTCGTCCCCACACCTCCACACACACAAGTTATTGATCAATTATCGGACACATAAATAATTGGCATTATGGGTTTTGGGCACTACCCTGATAGCGCTAATCGGCTGTTGTAACCAAACTTTCACCAGTAGTCCCCTGGTTAAAAGCTGTCTGGGGAGGACGATTTTGTTTTAGTCGGCGCAGGAAAAACTTTAATTCCTGCTCGTTTCAGTTTGTCTCAGATAACACAGCAGTTGCTCTATCATAAGTTTTATTAGTTTGCAGGTCTGTAGAGTTCAGCTAAAGCCTGTTTCAAAACCAGAAGCATAAAATATTTATAGATACACATTTGAGGACCACAAAAGGCATTTTAGTCCAGAGACTTTAGGGGCCCTCCCTGAGCTTCGTGTCCTGGGTAGTCAGTGCCCCTATTCCCCCAACTATGAAACCCTAGCGTGCACACACACACACACACACACACATTACAGTGGCAGGTGTCAGTCAATGGTGCTGACTTCAGCAGCTGCTGAATCCACTGCGGGTCTACTTTTCCACTTCTTTGGCGCCATATCTCCTCCCTCACCTCACTCCACCGGCGCCAGACCTGAGGTGCAGTAACGGACACACAATCATTCAACTCCTCAGAGTGCTCAGGCAGCTGCTGTCAGCTGAAGAGGTAGTTATCTGTATTAGTTGTGCAGCTCTGCAGACTCTTGGATCTTGGATTCTCCATCAAAACCCTCTGGGATCCACCCAGACTCCGGCACTGCAAAAAGAAAATGGTCCTGCATCCTGGTGCAAAGCTCCTAATGAGGCATATCCATGGCTCCCCGAGAGAAGAGTGGAGGAGAGCGGGGAGAGAGGGAGCATACCTACATATCCATACTCACCTGGGCTCCCCCTGGGACAAAGAGTGTTACAGTGGGCGAGTGCGGGTAGTCACAGGGAGGGAGCAAGGGAAACAAATTAAGATGTGATGAAAAAGCCAGTCCACACAGCAACCTTGCTCATGGGGCCAGTCAACTGGACTTGTAGCGCCGAGCCTTTAGTGCAGGTGTACTTAGTGGGTTTTTTATGTTTCCTTTCAGCAGCTGATTTACAGCCAAAGTGTCTTCAGCTTGTCATTTTCTCCCTCATTACCTTATCCCTTTCTCAAGGACTGCTCTGGAGAATATACAGGCTCAATTAAGCTGTTCTGACCAGAAATCCCATTGCTCATAAATCACCTCCCAGGGCTACTGATCAGCGCTGCTACACCGCAGTGTAAGGCGCACACAGTGGCGTGCACTGCTGAGCAGGGCAGAGGCCACGGTGCATTATAAATCAAATGAATAGCGCAGAGTATATTGCTGCAGAGGATAAAATATTGCAGGACATTGGATCATAAATCTGGAATATAATCACAGATTGTCACTGAGTTGTGATATCAGACAATGAATATAGCAGGACAGGTAAACAGTTATGATGTTATGGGAGAATGGCAAGGACTTCCTAACTATATAGCCAGCCTCTTAAGAGGGTGAAATTATGGCAAGGACCTTTTTTTTTTATTGTGGATTTTATGATGGATTTTGTCAGTATTTTATACTGGCACAGGCCTCTTACTGGAGCGAAGACTCCTACTGATGGCAGAACATCTCACCATTCTGTAAAGCCAGATTTTGTACAGTCAAAATGTGCTGTACTCAGTTTATGTGTCCACCTATTAAATAATCAGTAGGGGAACATTATCTTAATTCCTCCTACATTTTCCCAGTGCACTGCAATTAGAACTGCATGCCCAAACCATACCTTGAGGTGCAGTTGCTTTATAAAGCTTCCTCAAATAGCTTCGGAGAACTTTCCTTTACGTGTAACCCTTTTTAGTGTGTGAGTGAGATAAAGACTCTGTTCGCTGTTAATTTCTTTCATGCCTTTTAACGAGGGCCTAGGGAGGGACCCTGAATGCATTACAGAGCTATTACTATAGTAAAGGAAATAATCTCAGCATTAAATTTGAGCATTCAATTTGACTCCGAGGCGATAGAAGGGTTCAGGTTTAATTAAAACAAATCGTCCACACGAGTCATGTGACGTGACTCTCTAACTCATTAATAGAACAAAATGGTTGGAGGAGTGGCCTTTCATAGAGTTTGTGGAGTTCTCTGTAATTAAAATCAGTTTCATATTGGAGCAGTTGAGCAGTCATAGCTGGGAGGTGAATACCATGACTATGATGTTGCCTCAGCATGTGGCAGAGAAAAAAACAGTGTGAAATGAGGCAACCATTCCCTTTCAGTGACAATTCTTTGAATGTAATCCTATCTATTTCCAGTGGTAATCTGTTGTTTAGAAAGGGTGGGGGTGGAGTATGTCAAATATATTCATTTTCTAGCTATATTCATGATGCAGCATTAGTTTCTCTGGAGAAATAATTATCTGCACCCGTGTTCTCATCGTCGCCAAATACAGTATTGCAAGGCGAGATGCATTTTTGAGGGGTACCATATAGTATCCAAAGCTCAATGCAGTACGCATGCAAGCAGCTCCTCACATTGCATAGTGTAAGTACAGGATTAATCCTCCGAGTGGTTGTATGTCACTGACAGATGGTGGATATGTATTATCCACATTGGCTGAGCTGCCAACATTCCTCTGTGATGATCAACAGTGTGCTTACATATCTGCTCAGATTATTTAAAAGCATATTCAAGTCTGAGATTATGGAACATGCGGGGAATACATTCTGCACAGGGATGTTCTAGCACTTCAAGTGGTGAGTTGAAGTAAATCTCTCAGCATCTCGGGTCAGTTTATGACCCCAGATCAATAAGGATAATGCACAGGTTAATGTAGTGTCAATGCTAATATAGTGCTGGAATTTAGGGCCAACAGACAAAGTTAGTAGTTGTTGGTAAATATAACGAGTAGACAACACAAAGCTGAGCATATACTGTTTCTCCTGTAGCAGTGACAGTGTTAAGACCCCTGCAGTCTCATTAATCTCTATTGCTCCGTGTCACTGTTATGAAAGAAAGGCTAGATTACTCCCATCCCTGGTCCGAGACTCTCATTTAGCCACATGCTGCAAGCCATTATTCAGCCATCACAGAAAAGCCACAAAACAAATGGTATTTACCACATAGGCCATATTACTTGGCGGGGTAAGAGTGGGGAAGGCAAGTGAAAAGGAAAGGAAGTGGGGTGGAAACCAGAGTTTGAATCTCATCATAGAACTAGAGTACACCCAATTCCATCCGAAAGTGTCAGACTGTCATCCGTCATCGGAGAACAGCACAAACGTCTACAATGAGCTAGAGAAGGATTTGACACAGATGTATGACATCACCATCTAATCCTTCACCACGTTCTGAAAAACACCACGATGGGATGGACTTGATTGCCATAGCAACCAACTCAAAGATAATCCCGCAGACCCTGAAAGCTTGGGTGATTGGGTTTGATTTTGATTAGAGTCCGTCTCTATACCAAAGAATGACCGGTTTCCAAATTCGGGCGGTGTTAATTAGTCACCCTCGTGTAGAGGAGCTCCAATCTATCACAGTCCACAATCAAGAGCTTCTTACACAGATGAATCAAAGCTTGCCCTCAAAAGTAACACTGATGACTAAATCTGGCCGGGCATTAGTCTGTAACTTTCTTCCTCTGTCATTGGCAGTCGCTCGCCGGTTGCAGTGTCAACATCTGGGCAGTCTCACATTAACGAACAAGAGGACTTGCCGGCCCTGCCCGAGCGACTGATCTCAAGGTGAAATAGGAGGAAAAGACGGATGTGTTGAGGGGGGAGCAGGAGGTTGAGGAGGTTATGCGGTGGGGGTGATACTGAGCTGCCCTGAGAGTGCCTGTGATAAATCCACAGTTTGGGCACCAGCCATGAGTGGAGGACAGGTCTGCTCTATGATTAACTTTAGATGGAGGAGTCTACAGACCTGGAATCAGAGCTCCTTGAGGAATTGGAGATGAGGCTTACATACAGGATGAAGAAAATATCACTGTGTACACTGTCGACATCACATGTGGGTCACGGTGTCCTCGTGTGTTATTTTCAGGATAATGGCTACTAATAATAGATTGTTACAGAGAATTTAACTGTCTTAGAATCAGTTTTTCAATCCGGTCGTAGGAACTATTGAAAGACACACAGTGTGCATGACAGCAGATGCACATGACAAAAACAGTATTCTGTTACTGCTGCTGCAGTGTGTGTGTGTGTGTGTGTGTGTGAATCGGACATAAACCCCTTGCTGTGACCCTTGAGCAGATGCATAAACCCCTCCGAGGGCCTAGTGACATTTCTTGGTGTACACATTACATGCCCGGTTCAACAGGAGTCGTAATCTGGCCTCTAGATGGCCTTCAGTGTCAGCTTAATCACTTCTGACGCACCTTTCGTGACTGCCATGACCCAATCCTTCACTTATCAAAGAGTGTCACAGTTTCAGGTTGGCCTGTGCAACCTGACTGACAGACAGCACGCAGACCTGCCAAGGCTTTGAGTCGTACCTGATAAGGATTTAGTCATTTGTTTGACTTACATTGAAATATTTTTATGTACACGTTCACCTTTCTTATTCTCTATATTAGGCCAGACTAGCAGTCAGCAGTGCAATTCTTTGTTTCCGTGCCCAAGGACCAATTTGGTGCGCTATATCAGACATGTTTTGTTGTAGTGTACGTACGTGAATAACAATCAGGGAGAGAGAAGAGGGTGCATAACCTATTTTGAATGCTCTGTGTCTCTCTCCCAAACTGATACCGAGCAAACAGTGGGACACATATATCTGTCTACTGAATGGGAATTAGACACACACAAAAGCACATCAAAGGGTGTGATTGAGGGGGTTTGTTCCACAGGAGATGAGTGAGGGGAAACTCAGCCAGTTATTTCAGATGTAAATTACTTTCATCATCCTCACACATATGGCAGGCCATAATAATCATGTTACTGCTTTTACTTTGAAACATAGAATTTGCTGTTCACTGTCTTGAGGGACGACAAAGAGAGGCTGTTTTTATTCATAGGCAGGGCAGTGTACATGCATATTGCTTGGGCTTATTTCTGACCTTCATGGAACAGAGCAACATTTCTGTCCCTAATGCTGCTTCACCTTTGAATTGATGCTCTGTAGAACTAAAGAGTACAAAAGCCCTGTGGCATTTTTATCCTTGAGCTCTACTACGCCGCTCATATGGAAAAGAAAATCGTTTCTTAAGAGGTTAAACGGAAAAGAAATACAAACTCTTTTCAAACTGTGCCAATACGCGCTTGATTTCCCTCCAACCTCATAATGTAAAAATGTTTGGCATTACCTTAGCATCCTTTTCAAAAACACAAGATCTGATAGTAATATCAGTTATGCAACACTAAGGATGAATATGAAGACCCGTGGAGATGGAGACTTGCTCATTTCCAGTGCTGCGCCCCAACGTACTGCTTTCCCATCAGGCTGGATAATGGACCATCGTGGGGGAAGTGGTGTCCTGTTTCAGGTCTTTCATGCCAACACAGGACTAGCCAGACAGACAAGGGCTGATTCTGTGGTGAGGACAAGCAGCTAAATAGAGTGAGAGCCACTCTTAGAGGAGGAGGAGAGCAGGAAGAGTGAAAGAGGAGAGAGGGGAGACGCAATGGCACTCCCAGAGGCAGGAAAGAGGCATCTGGCTCAGAGGTGTGTGTGTGTGTGTGTCCTATTTTTAGTTTCCCTCATGTACATCTCCTACTCAAGCAGCTGCCGGAGCATTTGCACACCAAAAGATTTCAGCACCATGGTTTCCACAGACCAAAGTCCACACAACAGCGAAGTTGAACTTTATTGTGGCTTAGATGTTTTAGTTATTGGCTAAAAGCTGGAGTCCCACCTCTGCATATATACTACACGATGATGTGATAAGTTTCCCTGAGGTTGTGTTAGTGTCAGGATGAATTACTTTTACACACGAACACAAAGGTGAGGTGTACTGTAACATCACATGAGTGGAGTGCTACTGATGTACCCTGCCTGCAGCCTGACAAATAGGCAGGCTGTAAATAGCCTAGGTCCTGTGTGAGTAATGTACAGTATGGAGCAACACAACAGGGTGAGACAGCACTCATCAGAGGTCATTAATGACAAGACGTTAATATGTCACGCTGATATCAAGCGGAACAGCAGGTACACAATGTAACATCGCGTATATAGGCTGGCAAGACCAGTGGGAATAGTATACTTACTCTCTCCTTCAAATAACATGGAAACATTTTGACACCATTATGGTTACAAACTATTGAATTCACAATATGCTTTGGGAAATCTTTAAATGTTTTCTAACTTCGGCTTCTAACAGAATAGTAACATCTAATATTTAAAATACATTTTTGTTGTTACCAGTGGAGCGGATGCCTCTGATTCATATATGAAAAATAAATGAAAATGCTGTGTTAAATCTCATTTAGACAATGACTGAAACAATGTCATAGCTGCATTAATGAGCCACTGCCTACACAGGTAGGGAGCAACATAGTGTGCTACCAAGAAGTAAAAAAGAGGTTGTTTCATTTATTTATTATCATATATGAAATATTTATAACATTCAATCTGCTAGCAGAGGAGGCCCGGGCAGAACAAACTGTGGGTGGAAGAACCGTGAAGTTGCTTTATGGATGGATGTTAAAAAAAAAGCATCTGGTGGAGGGCCACCTGCTCCTCAGCATACATCCTCTTTCGTAAATTACATTCCCAGGTTTTCAGACAGTGATGGTTGAGTTGACCCAGAGTGACAGCATACTGTAAGCCATTAACATATCCATCTGTCTGTCTAAAGACACTGGGAGAGGAGACCTCACCTGGAGAGAGAGTCAGATGTATATACACATGCCCGCACACACACACACACACACACACACACCCACACGCAATCAGAAAATTGTTGATCTTCAGGTTGGTCCAGTTTTACTAGAATACTGTGTTTCTCCTCCACATACAGCCTCACCTTATGTTTACTCTGGGAGAGAAAACAGGTTTTTTTTCTCATTATTATTAAAGTCAGTTAATGCATGTCACTAAAAAAACACTAACAAATAAATGAGTCACTTAATCAGTACCTGGGAACTGCTGCTAGTATGGCAGCACGCAACTTTTGGGCGGAGGATTAGTTCCTCTGAACAGCAGAAGTTAATTATGTTGCTTTGATGCACCTAGAGAGCTGTTAGATTTGTAGTTAATCCTCATCAAACTGCAGCACGGAGATTTTGCATTGTGACTGACATCTTGTTCAAATGAAACTGCTGAAACACATACTCGTACACTTTGGAACACATACACACACACATACACAGCCAAATGATCAAACACACTCACAGAGAGAGACAGAGAGGGAGAGAGAGGAGAAAGGCATTGCTGAGACAGATCACATTCAATGAGTTAGCAGCACTCTCTGAGTAAGACAGCATTTTAAATAAAACATGAAAGCCAGAGAAGAAGCCGCTCCTCCTTATACAGCAACTTGTGACAAGCAATGATATTCTGAGAGACAGCACACCGAGCTCAGAGCTATCCCTGGGGAGACACTCCCCCTCTCTATCAGATAGACTATATATCACAACCATCAAACATGGTACCTCATCCCAAAACATGTAAGGCTTCTCAGTGGAGGCCAGACTGACCGTCTGGGCTGTTCGAGGATGATAAGCATTTATGTATTGGCTTTCTATGAGCAGCACAACAATGACACTCCCGTCTCTTTATCCTTGACTCGGTGACAGAAGGCATCCTTCCAAATGTCCATCGCATGCAGATGGGAATACAATACTGAATAAAACAAACTACACTCGACAAGCAGCAAGTTCATTTTTAGCAGCAGCACTTTTTCAGTCCAGAAAGAATTATCCCGATAGGAACCAAATCATTTGCCCCACAAAATATCCTCAAAAATCTAGTCTTGTTTATTATAGGTTCCCCTTTACTCTGCCAGAGCCATTAAACTCTGAGAAGCTTGAATGGAAGGGCCTGTATCAACATTGATATGAACATGTGAATAAGTCATGGCTAATCTCTCCTTCTTTCACTCTCTCGCTCCCTTTAAAAGCCATACATTTTAAGAATTCCCCAAGTTCTGCTGACGTGAAGAAAGAAATGAAAGATTCATGCTTGTTTAAAAAATTCAAACGGATGTCCTGAACTTTCGGTACATAGCAAATATGGATAAATTATTTATTCTTGGGATGTAAGAAAGGGAATTTGGGGTTTGGAGTTAAGTGTGCAAATGAAATCCAAGCAATGAAATAAGACAAATGTATGAAAAAAAATAAGATAACAGGGTTGAACTGGTGCACCATTTTAATCATCACCAGCATCTTGGCTGCTTTGGTCATGGGCTAATATTTTCACAAAAATGCCACTGCGTGATCAAGGATTAGGGTTCACTATTATGTAGTTATTTTTGCTAAATGTCATTTGATTTTCTGTAATTCTAATCTGGTTTGTGGACATGAGAGGAGGCTAGTGAATGAAGAGCTAGTGAGTGTACACACCAGCAGAGGGAGACCATGGTACATGACAGTGTGAAGACAACTCGGGCTGCTTTTTGGCAATACATGTTAGGCCTAGACAGACAGCTTTTTTAATCAATAAATGTAAAGCCTGGAGGGTATTCACAGAGCCAACGATGAAAACAAAGTAGAAGGTGAGAGGGTTGAATGATGGAGCTGAGTGAAATAATTTAGGTACCATTCAGATGTAGTACTGCTACACATTTTTAAAAACTGTTGTCTTAAAGCTGATCATATTTTATTATTTATAAACAGCGTATTATTTGCTCACATTTCCAGATTTGGCTGTGTTATTACACTCAATGGTGTCCGTCAAAGCAAGGAACCATTAACTCTTAAGGGTTAAAACGAGTCGGACAGGAGGCTGAAAACCGATACTATGTGCATCACACGCGCAGTTGCCAACTTGTTACTTCTGCCCGGGACGGCTCGGTAACCGGCTTGTTTCAAAGACTGGTTCCCACAGATCTGTTGCGTGTCATTTAATTTCGGCAAGGATAAGTCGATAACACCAGACTGTAACGCCTCACACGCCTGTCCTGTCCTGCGACGCCACCGTGTTTTGTCCCGTCAACCGCCCGCTGCTTCATGTCGATGGCGAATTAGTGTTAGCGTTTCCTAACCAGAGTTTATGGGATATCGTTCTGGCAGTCGGCAGCTACACGTGTAAGTCATGAGTGTTTGTTTCAAGTGTGTTGTTTCCGATAGAATATGACTATTTCTTCTGCTGAGGATACTTCCTGTTCGTAGCTCACCTGTGCAGCCAGGTGAGCAAGTAGCACAAGTACAAGCAGCGTGCTAATGTTTACCATTTATCATTTATGTTATCACACCCTATGGACTTATATTGGGTGTTAAACTCCTTATTAGGTTATTAGAGAGGATTGTGGATAGCAATATTCTATGGCTTTTATTGTAGTATTTTTGATATGATGCTTCTGTTATTGAATTAGCTTTATTTTCTTTTCCAGTATGGTGGATTAGTGTTTCAAATGTGTCAGAATCCATAGCCACAAAGAGAGCCCTTTTAAAATGGAGGAGCTAGCTCTGTTGGACCTGCTGGAATGTCCTCTGTGTTTCGAGCAGCTGGATGTGTCAGCCAAGGTCCTGCCCTGCCAGCACACTTTCTGTACACCCTGCCTGCAGAGGCAGGAAGCGTCCCATTCCCAGCTGCTCTGCCCAGAGTGTCGCACTCCCGTCCGGGCCAGGTCAGTTGAGGAACTTCCTGCTAACCTCCTGCTAGTGCGGCTCCTGGAGGGGCTTCGGGCCTCAATGGGGCCTAGCAGGAGCAGACAGTCTGTCCGCTACATGGCGCCCATGGTAAGGGACAGCTCGCCAGTCAGGGAAGGTCAGCAGCAGGAGTCTTTGGGAACTCAACACAGAGGGAAGCAAAAGCACAATGAGGTAAGTGTGTGACCCAGCCTTAAACCTGGTGAGGGTGTGACACAGGCCTAACCTTGGTGAGTGTGTGACGCAGGTTTAAACCTGGTGAGTGTGTGACCCAGGTTTAAACCCGGTGAGTGTGTGACCCAGACATAAACCTGGTGAGTGTGTGACCCAGGTTTAAACCTGGTGAGTGTGTGACCCAGGTTTAAACCTGGTGAGTGTGTGACCCAGGCCTATACCCGGTGAGTGTGTGACCCAGGTTTAAACCTGGTGAGTGTGTGACCCAGGCCTATACCCGGTGAGTGTGTGACCCAGGTTTAAACCTGGTGAGTGTGTGACCCAGGCCTATACCCGGTGAGTGTGTGACCCAGGTTTAAACCTGGTGAGTGTGTGACCCAGGTTTAAACCTGGTGAGTGTGTGACCCAGGCCTAATAACGTGGGCAGTAGTATAAGCTGGTGTAGTTATTTGTTGATTGATTTGAATTCCTAAAAAGCCTTACAACCTAATTACTTGGGACCGTTTTTCCCAACAGAATTGTTCAGTGGACCTTATTCTGTTATTCTGTAATTTACATCATGTTATTGAGGTTTAATTAATACCACACAAAAACTGTCCTCCAATGACTCCACTGGAAGACAAAGTAAATAAATCTCAAACCAAATGAAACTCGGCATCTATGCTTATAGTTTTGGTAAGAGATTAAAGAGAGATAGAGAGATTAGAGAGAGATTAATACATTACATTTGTTTTTCTGTTTCAATCTTGAATCACAATGATCACAGTAATCCATTGTAAGTAGCCTGGTGATATCTCTAAATGTGTACCCTTGAATGTTTTAATAATTAGAATTATTTGACGTTCTCTGATCTCTGCACATTCATTTTGTGGGGAGCCAAATGTACTGTATATGCTGATGAACAACTTATCCCTGGGCTTTATTGTTGCATTGTACCCACAACGTCACTGACAGGGTTTCACTGAACAAAACACTGACAGTAAAGCCCAAGTCACTAATTGGTATCTTCTGCACTCTTAAACAGGATGTGCTCTGCGTGTCTGTGCAGGGCAACATATGCTTGTGCCCGTTCATCACAGAATATACAGCAGTATGTTGTGTCAACATGTACTGTCATTAAGAGATTTTCCCAAATATAACGGCGATGTATGTTGAGCCAAACTAGGCACACTGACGATGACACATCCTTATTGAGAGTGTGCGGTGTGTGTTGGACTGGGGCATTTTGCAGATATTTTGAGCTATGTCTATTTTTGTTCCCAGTTGTTTTGGCCTATTATCTGCCTACCTCTCTCATTCTTGTTAACAAATGTCTTCTCCGAAGTGCCTGGTCCCACTTTGTCGCCGTAGAAGTAGGTCAAACTAAAAAGTTTCGTGTTTCACCCAAGGGAAATGCAGTTGTATTGGCAAGACTCTATTGTTTTTTCTATCATCATGTCAGCAGCCTAGAGCCCCTTTGCGCCCCAAATCCAAAAAGAGATAGTTTTTACCGTCTTAAATAATGTTGTAGTTTATCATGTTCAACATAATGTCACACGTCAACATACAGTATCGGAGGTGTGACAGTGGCTCTCCAGGTTGCTGCCAGAGCTCTGTACAACCACAGAGACGATACCCTTGGGGGGGCTTTTCCTCACAATAACAATATCGCCCCAAAACACAAGGTGGATGAGAATTGGCACCACAGCTCTAGAGACAGCAACAGTAGCAGTGGGTCTGTCACTGCCAGCATGCTGCAGGGTGTCGACCAGATGCCTCAGTTGCAATCCCTAGAGCTGGGCCAACCCCTGGCCCTCTGCAGGGCTCTCTATGACTTTTGGATCTGGAGGATTGTACATATTATCTCAGCTTCCTCAAGGTCTGTCTGCCACTGGACCTACCTAGATAACATAGAGGGAAAGGTTTCTTTTGGTTCTGTTCTGTTGGTTCTGTTTCTGTTATCGTGGTTCGGAACAATATATTGGACTCTCCACGCCCACATCAGGCAATGCCAGCATTCATTGTCCTCCACAATCTGAGTCCAATAAAGACAATGGGCTTCTTAAGACTTTCACCATCACCCTGGTGTGTTTTATTTGACATAGGATGGATGGTAGCACATGTATGATCATTTACAGTACAGGAAGTTCCTGTTAGTACTAAATCATAATGGTCTTTTTGCTCTATTCACTGTTTGAGAGAACCCGAGGAACAACTGAGACTTGTGGAGCTAGAGGCGCAGACTGCTGCTGCAGTGGTTGTTACTTACCGTGAAGGATTTCTGAGGGAGTTATATAAGGGCCTTAGTACTTGCATGCTCTCCATTAAAGCACACTCGAGCCAGGCTTTTTTTGAAAGCAGATGGTCAGATGGGTTTTAGAGAGGGGCTGGCTGCAGAAAGGACTGGGCCTGCAGACACAAAGGGAGTTGATGTCACATGCTGCTGGGAGACAGGGGGCTTCGAGGGGTTCAGAGCTGAGTGCTCAGTCTTCAGGGCTAGCATACTCTATTCTAAGTTATTCTAAGTCTACGTTGCATCTTTTTTTTTCTCCCTCTGTCATTCACCTTTTTTTCTAAATTTTCTCTAAATTCAATCCTCTCTCTGTTTCTCTCTTTATCCCACCTTCCGTCAAATCCTGACTTACAGGGAGACATCCTTACTGTTGCCAGACGGGTGGATGAACATTGGATTGAAGCAAAACTGGGGGACAAAGTTGGAATTTACCCTCTGCAGTTTACAGAGGTTGGTTTTCTTTCTTTCTTTCTTTCTTTCTTTCTTTCTTTCTAAATGAGTTTGTTTTTTGTGCCTATTGATATGATCAAGGTTGTGATACCTGCTGTTTGCCAGTTGGGTTTGATAGTCGAGCTCTTGTAATGAACTATAGATGTTGGTGCTGGAAATCATTAATTCCAGGTCACTGCTGGGGCACTACCTCGATTTCCTTTCAAATCTTTGATTAATCTGTAAATGTCACTCTTGCACTGCACAGTGCTGAGGCAGAGCGCTAATCCCCATATCCATGCTGTGTCTGCAGCCACTCATTAGTGTGTGACTACGAGGCTTACTCAGGTTTGCAGAGCTCGCTTAGCTAGCTGACTGTCATTTGTTTGCCTCTGTACTCTCTGCCTCCAGAAAATCAACTTCATCCATGCCAGGGAAAATTGCAAATTCATACAATAGGGTTAATGTGGTGCTTAATTCTGCTTCAGAAAGTGTTTCTTGTTTATTTCCCTCTCTCCTCATCTGTTATGTTATATTTTTCCTTAGTTTTTACTCTTCTCCTCCCCTCATTACTCCTCTCTTCTATTGCTCATCCATGTCTTCTTCCAAAGCCCCCCCCCCCCCCCCCTC
>CABFOQ010018848.1:20875-38313 GCA_900660455.1 Gephyroberyx darwinii
CCCCCCCCCCCCCTCCTCATCTTTCTCTACCTCTGTACTCTCTTCTTTCATCATCTTCTTCTATCCACTTTACTCCTCTCCCCTCTCTTTCTGAGCCTGCCTCTTCTTGTGTCGTGCAGCCAAGCATGAAGACACAGTAATGCTTTCTCTGCTTGGGTGGCATAACAACACATCACTGTAGGGAGTGAGAGCATTAACCCTGCCCTGCCTGCCTGTCTGGCTGTGCAGCACTATACTTACACTTTGCCGCCTGCTTCTATCTCAGCACCAGTCAACCCTGCCTGGCTTATTGGCTGGTACTTATCCTCCTGCCTGCTTGCCTGTCCAACAAGTTGTAGGGGTGAGTGAGGTAGTGAAAAGTAGGTGTATTTAGACAGCCTTGTCACTGATCAGCTGGGCGCAGAGGTTGACAGGCGCTAGTAGCAGGTGGGAGCGATTTGGAGAGGATTTTCTGTTTTCTGTAACAAGAGTTATCACAGTTTTCACTGGAGGTTGTCATTGTGTTACTAATGTATTTATTCTCTTTCAGCCAAACTCAGTGGCTGCCAAGCTCCTGGAGGGAAAGAGTCGGAGGGGGAGTGACTCAGCAGAATTTTCCCATCGGACTGGCAGCGGGGGCAAAGACAAGGCCACCGAGGCATCCAACAGGACCACCCATTTTGGAGTCCTTCAAGTCCCAGCAAAGACACCCATTATCAATGCTCTGGCCCTCCCCAACCAACAAAAACAACCCAGCAGCACCTTTTACCAGACGACCAAAGGGCAAACCACCAACATCAGCGCCTTCAATAACCTCAACTATCAGGGTCAGCAACACCACCACACCACCCAGGGCCCCGCTCAGCCCTCTAGGGTGACCTCCCAGCACATGAAGCGCCACTCTGACAGCGCACACAGACACCGGTCACAGGTGAGTCCTGTGCCAACATGTCTGCTTTTATGTGTTTGTGGTTTAATATGTTTTCTTCGTTTGAGTTCATTCGGTTTCCTCAGTTTTATCATCCTTTGACTTTTTTCCTAGCAATTTGTCCCTTTTAAAATATGTATGGGCTGCAAAAGACATGACTGTTCTCTGTGATAATGAATGTTTTTATTTGAGTCACTGAGGGATCAAGTTGTTCTCATGAGGACAGGGAGGTAACCATTACACCAAGCTTAAGGAATGAATGAGAGAGAGAGAGAGAGGCATCGCCCTTATGCTGGCCACTCCATGATTAAGTGGCTCTCATCAAGACGCATGACGAAGACAGATGAGGAAAAGGGCTAGAACTGAAAGATGGGGGCGATAAATGGAGTGAAGAATGGAGGTGAGTGGGAGGAAACATTTGGGAACAAAGCCAGATTTCCCCCTCATAGATGAATAGCAATACGACAGGGCATATGTTCTTTCTTAGGGGAGATATGAGGACTCAAGGGAAGGCATTTAATTGGGATAGGTGAAGGGGCAGAAATCTGGACAGAAAGGAAGAAAGTTCCTAATGTAACAGGTGTTGGAGCCTACAATACATAGATTAGAAACATAGAACGTGCTCATGGTTTAGGAAGATAGGAATAGGATGATCGACTGAAACACCACCACCCCTCTTTTCATGTGACCAACACAATATCTATTACACAGATAGCATCACATGATTCAGAGTCATTTTCATTTTCCTAAATCAGACAATATCATTGTGAAACTGCGTTGCTTCACTTTATCAGTCCACATTTCTCTAGAATCAGACTACTGTTACCACACATATCCTGGGATATGTCATTTTTCTACATATGCAGTTTATTGACATGCAAGAGTAATATTTGCAGTGTTGTCAGTGAATGGTCTGTGTGATAGCCACACTGTAACAGAGAACATGCTGTAAAAATGCCAAATCATAAGAATATTATTCTGAATGAAGCTGTATGACCATGACATGTAATAGATTCCATATGAATGGTAACAAGTTCATGTAACTGTTTAAACTTACCATTTATTTAAACCAGAACAATAACACATTTGTGTTTCAAGATTGAGTACTGTAGTTTGACTCAGAGTCTAGCTAGCTAGCGCCTGAGTGCAGTGCCAGCATGGTTTAATTATATACCAACCTGCTGCCAAGTGACCTGCCCTCTGAGATAATGATTTCCTTTGATTGAGTAGAAAATGCACTGCTCTACCCTGCAATTATACATGTGAGAGAGTAAAAAGCTAGACCTAATGCAGGTTGGAGAAAAGGGAGGAGAGGAAGGGAGGATGAAGAGGCATGAGAGAGGGAAAAAGGACAAAATGGGAGAGGATAAGAGGAAGAATAAACGGCAATAGGGAAATATTGAAAACAATAGGAATGGCGTGGAGCTTGGAAAAGAAACCGAAGCAAATGCAAAAAGTTGGAAGCTATAGAAAGGCAAAACACAAGAAGTGGGAAGAGGAGGAAAAGGGAGAGATGGATGTAGAGAGTGGGAGGCGTGGAGAGTCCCTGAGTCTCTCTGCTTATCTCTCTCATGCTGATGATGATGAGTCACTGGCAAAGTTAGTTACATAACAGACCCCCTCTCTCCCCTTCCTCAGAGCTCCTTCCTCTTCACTAAGCAGGTAATACTCCCTTTCACATCAGTGGGCCAATAATAGCAGACAAGCCACGCGCTTCCACATTTTAAAGCAGAGGAGGACTCCTGCCCATAAAGCTGGAGCTGAGCTCCCTATTTACCAAGCCAGAATGAAGTTTGTGTGCTATTCTTAGAATTGCCTCCCATCAGCTCTCACCTCTGGCCACCTCTGGAGTTCAGATGGAAATGAGCCAAAACAAAATGTAATGTTGGATTTTATTGCAAACCTTGTGCTTTTTTATGCAGAGAGTACCATGATAGGAAAGCACAATGCCATATCATAATTTTCATTATAATGAAAAGATATACCAGTAATCAAAAGTGTATCTGAAATCAACTATTTCCTATTTCCTTTTGAAAACCTAGACTAAACACCATACTTTTGACACATGAAAAATACGGTAATGTTGACACTGAAAATGGCTCAGAAACCCAGTTAAGATGCCTGGCTGACAATATTTAATAGGTTACTGTTGGTTAATATCTCACTTCATTCACCATCTGCACAAACTCACACAGATTACCAATGTGGTCATCATTTCTTTCTCTTGTATTAAAAGTAACCTACTATTGCTCAATCAAAGAGGGAGAGGGTAGCTGGGTGGATCGTTCAATCTGTGAGCGGGACGCCAAAGGTAGACAAGAATATTCTGTTAATTGTCTTATTGGGGATACTCTATCGCAGGATATCAAAGGTGCATGGAAACAGCTTAACCGGAATAAGACCTTAACTGGAGTATGGCCAATACCCAGTAGTTAATATAGCCCCGCCACTGCTGGGTCACTGCACCTGGCCATAGTGTGACTGCAGCATGTACCTGATACAAGCTCTTAGTGTCTGATTAAATACAAACCAGGAAAGGAAAAATATGTGGGATAATTAAAAGACCTAAATAATTTGACACAAAGAAATGTAGTGGTTGGATTTGAAGTGTTTGGCAAGAAGATAACCACACTACAGTTCACATAGTACTTTCTCTCTTTCTCTCTCCCTTTCCTCTACTCTCTATACTAGAGATGATATGAAGGCATTGCAGCTAGGACAGGCAGTTCCCCGAATCTAGTGTTCATAACTCCTTTCATCTATAGTCTCCGCTATGATGCTGATTGCTATGAATGCTACAAAAGGCACACTCTACGCCGAGCATGTACTATGGACAGGAAACCGTAGATGACAGTGATGCTCCTCCATCTCCTCTCCTTTATGATGGAGGGCTGCTATGTCTTCAGGATATACTATGCAAGCTTCATTTCCTTTTACTTCTGCCTCACAGCACTGCGTTTGACAAAACCATGTTTATAGCAATGGCAGCATTTTAATTATGACTTCCTTTGTCCTTCTCTGAGGTGGAGTGTGAATATAATGCAGCCTAATGGTGGGAGAGCCTCAGGATACAGGCAGTATACAGGGAATCCCAAACCCACAGGCCAGCATTAATGCTTTAAGTTTGTTGTTGAATATGGCCGTGCTGTAAATAGCAGCAGGCGTGTGCGGACATCACCAAGAGGATAATGGGCACTGGGAAAGTGACAACAATAACACACCGTTATGTGAATGGGGTTTATGTGGTCAGAGGAGAAAATAATTCTTAATAAAGTTCTCACTAAGAGGACATTTTCAGCTTGGTAATAAAGTGTCATCCTACAGACTGTGTCCTTAACAGTTGGGAGCCACACCCCAGGGTAGCTCCCTCCCAGACTCTGGCTGTGTCAGGCCTGACTCACACCCTGTTGACTTGGAGCCTGTCAGAGTTCCTTAGCTCTCTGCTTTGAGAGAGGAGCCAGGATGTATGAAGTTAAAATGCAAGAGAAGTCTGGAACGTTGTGTGTTTTGTTTTTTTGTTTTTGTTTTTTAACTTCTGTTGTATTTCATATAGCTGAGGTTTTATACATCATTTCTATTTTCGTGGAGCTAAAACTGGGTTTGGGAAGACATCCCAGCTACTATTATATTCTTTCAAAGAATCATCAGAAATGTAAGGCTGGATCGGACATCGACTGTTCTGAACCTCAGGACTCCTGGGACACAGCACCTGCCTACTCATAGCCTTCAAATTCAAATATTTATGTGTGCTTGTATGTATGTATATATGAATTTATTAATGTCTATTCAAATATTCAGACTTTGCTGTCTATCAACCTGTCTCTCTGTTTTTGCTCATATTGTTTTTAGTTTTTCCCCTTATTGATGTGCATAGATATGTCTGATACATCACCTTTTGCATTCCATATGATGATAATGTTGACCCTTCCCTGCTATAGGGTGAGAAGAAGATGAGCAGTGAGACTCCACCCACCATCACCATGGCTCTGGTCAACCCCCAGATGGCATCTGCCTCCGCAGACAGTAAAAACTCCTCCACCCAGCAGCTCTCCATCAGCGTGTGGGTAAAACCTGATGCTGTAATATCTAAAACACTGTACTAGTGGTATGGTAACTTAGTAGCACAGGAGTAACACACCAAGAATAGAAATAACAACATAGAATCAGTATAGAAAAATATAAATTGTGACGGTGCCTTCATGTTGTAAAATAGTCTCTTGTGTCAAACACTGAATCAAACAAATTGTCAAATGTCAAATAGTGATCAACTAGCAGCCTAAATCTTCATAACTTTTGCTCTAGAAGTTGAGGCTGTAACATAGGCAAACCCTCTGTGTGACTCTCCAGGTGTGCTGCCCTTTACTCCTATAAGCCACGTCGACCAGAGGAGCTGGAGCTGAGGAAGGGGGAGATGGTGGGAGTGTACGGCAAGTTCAAAGAAGGCTGGCTACGTGGATTGTCTCTCAGATCGGGCAAAGTGGGCATTCTGCCTGGAAACTATGTCACTCCTGTGCTCAGGTGAAAGGCTGTGATCCTTGGCTGCTTGCATCGTGGGAGCTGAATGACATTTGAATTTGAACAGTAATTTAGTGTGAACCGCTGTCATCATGGTAGAAATAAATAAAACAGTGTAGCAGTATTATTTCAACCGGCTTGGTTCAAATAAACTTTGTTCATAATTGTTCATATTTCATTACAGTACAACACAGGCTCTTCAATTTATATGAATGTGTTTCATTGCCTCACTGTAGAACCTCAGCCAGACTCCTGGAGACCAAAGCAGCTACAGCATCCTCTAGCACAGGAGCTGGAAAGAGACCCACAACCTCCAAGAATCCTACTGTGGTCCTTGCTCTTGATAGGGTGAACACAGATGGAACAATATACTCGACAGGACAGGTCCCATCTGTCCCAAATGGGGCGCAGCATGCAATGTCATCCGCTGCTGCTGGAAAATCGTCCTTGTATGGGGTTTCACAGGGTTGGGACACTGTGAGGCGGGTCTTTAATCCACATAGAGGTGAGTGGGGAAACAACGTCATTTCTCTTCTAACACTAATTCTACACCTGGTTGAATTAGAGATTTAGCCAGTTTTCTCAAAGAATATCTTCTTCTTTTTCGTGTTCAGGCTCAAACCAATACACCCATACTTCCATTTCAAACCTCCCGTCCAACTCGCAGCACTTTGCACAAGTTCAGGCGTCCGGTTACTCACCTGCCTTGCAAAGGAAGAAAAACAGCACCATCCTTCCCAGCCCTGGCAGACCACTGGGCCGAATGTCTGAGCCAACAGCGCCATCTGCTGCTGCTATCAGAGACTTGACTGCTTCTCAAGAGGCAGCATTTCAGCATGACAGACAGTTCACAAATGGCCCTCACTCAATTCTAGTCAGACCTCACCCTCACAAGAACAACACAGACAAGGTACTATAAGACTGTTGATTTCCTCTGCGAGACTTAAGCTTGCATTGGTCTTTAGTTTTATTTACTTTTTATAAATATTTTGTTGTAGATGACATTGTCAGTCAAACTCCAAGTACTTCTATCATCACTGTGCTACATTCGCCTTACAAGAAATCTTTTTCTTCCCCAGCCTGCAAAGTCAGTGCGGTTTCTCACAGAGGAAGACTACCCTCCTCCGAGACTCCGGACCTCCTCCTGGTCTTCTGGGAATCAGGTTGCCTCCACTGGCCGCCCTGCCCCCCCTCCCCTAGAAGTGTGGGCCCCATCACTCACCCTGGGAAGAGACGGACCAGGGATCATTCTCAAAGAGGGCAAGGCTCCTATTCTAAGGAAAGGCCTGGAAACCTCCATCTCAGATCTGAATTCCAACCCTCAGAAATCACTGTCATCACAGTCACCATTATCAGCAGTGTCAGCTCAGTTCAGCCCCAGTAGGTAAATTGGATTCCTGTGTTCTCGCTCATAAATAAAGAGCAGTGATTGAATATCGGACGGGTGGAGTAGAGTCAGGACATTGTTGTAGATGTGATTAAATCGACAGTAACCTTGAACAACTGTTGCTCCCTTTTTCCTCAGACACCGAGTCATGACAACATATTTAGCTCAGACGGACTCCGAGCTCAGTCTGCTGCAAGGACAGCTCGTCTTGGTCCACAGGCCTCGACCAGATGGACGGGTTCTGGTTACTCAGGAGAGCAATGGCCAGACAGGCTTATTCCATAGCAGTGTTTTACAAGCCCTAGAGAGGCTCAGCTGACTGTGTAGTACTACTGTACTAATACTGTAGTAGTGTATAATTCTATATTCTATATTACTGTGTTAAAACTGCCAAATGACTTGACCAACCTGCTGAACAACAGAAGGCCTGCGTATTTTGTGTTCCATAGGTTAATACTGCCAAATGACAATCCTGTGAAGGAGACATGTTTTTTGCCCTTGAGACTTCTGAGTGCATTTGAGAGTGTGGTTAAATGTTCAGAGATATTTTTGTGTCCTTCATTGTATGTGCATGTTTGTTACACATGTACTATTATAAGATTTGCACAAAAACCCACCTACTGACTGTTCCCTATTTAATACCCATGTTACACGCATTGGTGAGTGCCTTTGTCATAACCCACAAAGAAAACAAACTAATATATTTAGAAAATTACATGAGGTAACATATCTGTAACTGCTTATGTGGTAATAAACAATGCTTCCAAAACATAGTCTGGTATCTTACTACATACACAAGTGCACTAGGTACATATATTGCAAGACAGCAGAGGTGTAAAACTCTGGCTCCAGAAAGTAAAAGTCCTGCCAGGATTTTTCTCTACCTGTGCTCTTAACCAGGTGATTATAATTATTAGTCCCTCTCCATGCTGTGGAACTAATTAGAAAAAGCAAATGAAACTCTGGCAAATTGTTACTTTCTGGACTTGGATTTTACACTTCTGCTAGACAGTTTTTTGCTTTTTTTAAGACAAAGTCGCCAGGCCAAAAAAAAATGTTACTTTACAAGTTTACATGCATATAATATTGTCCAATCACATTAAGTTAATACTGGCAACAGCAATCATGGCATTTGATATAGAGGCTTCTGTATACATTGCAGCATTTCCTACAGTAATAAACTGCACTCACTCCCCTCCTCTCCTGCGGGCCCACTGTACCGCGCATGCGCAGACTGAGCTATTCCTGACAACAATCCATTGGATGTGAGCCGTTGATGATATGGGCACTGCGTTGGCATTTAAATCATCTCGATAACATACAAACAACAAACAAAAGCTTTACAACTCATTCATTGTGATTAGACAAATAAGACTATCATCCTTTTGCAGTTTTACCATGCCGGTAAGTCGCCACGCCTCTTTGAATTTTTTTGTTTTGTTTGCAAAGGGGTTCCTCCCTTCCTCCGACCTCAATGATGTGATGCTAACCAGTTAGCTAACGTTAGCCTACTAGTTGTCATTCGTCTAGTATAATGGTACTTCTGTTTTGGCTGTTTATTTGCAACAATAAACTGTATTTCAATTTACTCTACATTTAGTGATATCGATGTGGGAATTTGAGTGGATATATTTCCATAAATGTTCTGTTGTCTGTCTCTGGTGCTAGCCAGTTAACGTTACTGAATGTTAGCTTTTTTGCTTGCCTAGCAACCTAGCAAGGGGAAAGCAAACGGCAAAGCTTATTTACCTATCCTCTGGCTATGCCATGTAAGCTAACGTTACTAACAAGTTACTAGCTTAAATGTAATGAACTAATGTTGTGTTACAAACATCAGCTTGTGACAACGTGGCTCAACAGAAATTGGGAGGTTTGCTAACGTTAACTGTTATTACATTGGCTATTAGTGTTTAGGTAATGTCAAGCTTGCATTCTATGATATTACTATCTGTTATGACATTCCCTCTTTCCAGAGCAACAAGCTTGATAAACCCGAGAAGTTGGAAGTCAGTGACAATGTCAAGGTGGTGGTGAGATGTCGTCCCCTCAACCAGAAAGAGAAAATGATGGGCCACAAACAGGCCGTCAGTGTGGACGAGATCCGAGGGACGATAACTGTCAACAAACTAGAGACTCCCCATGAACCTCCAAAGACCTTCACCTTTGACACTGTATTTGGACCAGACAGCAAACAGTTGGATGTTTACAATCTCACAGCCCGCCCCATTATTGACTCAGTATTAGAGGGGTACAATGGTAAACTTTAGTGTGGCATAATCAAAGCATTTTTATTAATAAATCATTACTGGAAAATTTGTGACAGCACTGTAATGACCTCATCAGCTGTTGGATATATTTGCTATATTGAAACTGGCACACTCATGCATGTTTGATAGCCTCATTTCATAGCAGTGATATTAGAATTCCAGATGTTAATGTAAGCTGTTATGTATAGCCTCTATTATTTTTGTTATCCATACTGGTACTGGCATTTCGATACTGAGCCTTGCTGTCCATTTCAGGCACCATCTTTGCATATGGGCAAACTGGCACAGGGAAAACGTTCACCATGGAGGGTGTGAGAGCAGTGCCAGAACTCAGAGGGATAATCCCTAACTCCTTTGCTCACGTCTTTGGTCACATTGCTAAGGCAGAGGGTGACACCCGGTAAGAGAACAACTTTTCGTCTACTCCAACTTTTCTGATATAAAACAAGGCAGTGCTAACAGTTTCAGGCATCAAACGTGTCTTTTGTTTTTGCTTTTACCATGCATGTTATGTTATTTGCAGTTTCACATTTCAACATTTATCTGAGATGATATGCACACATTTACGCATACAGGTTTTTGGTTCGTGTATCATACCTGGAGATTTACAATGAGGAAGTGCGGGACTTGCTGGGCAAGGACCAGATGCAGAGGCTAGAGGTAAGGGGATGTTTATTTGCAACACTTCAAACATCAGTGATTTAAAACAAAACTGTCACAAGGGTAACTGGTTTATTGTTTAGGAATTTGCTGTAAAAAGCACTACAGTCATTTTTTCACCTTCACTTGTGAGGTTTGCAGAAGCTGGCATTAAGTGGTTGATTGTGCCCATTTGTTCCATTACAGGTGAAAGAAAGACCAGATGTTGGTGTATATATCAAAGACCTTTCTGGTTACGTTGTGAACAATGCTGATGACATGGACAGGATCATGACACTGGGGCACAAAAACCGTAAGCAGCATATCTGACAACTGATACTGCAACTCTTTCTATGAGATATTGAGAAATTGAGAAAACACAGTGTGCCTCCTGTCTCTCATGCGGTAGTGCAAGTGGAGAAAATGTATACACCATTGCCACCCTTGCATTATATCCAGCATCAATTGGATTTATCCAATCAATGGTCAACAGTGAAATTGTATAGCAAATGAAATCACTGTTAGTATTTTCATATTCAAGCCTGAAGTCAACACTAGCTATCAAACTCAAGGGCTGGAATTGTATGCTGCCAATCATAGAGAAAATATTTGAAAATAAAACTTATTTTAATAAACTACAAAGTGCATATTTAAGCAACATATCCCCATATTCTAAAGATTGATGGTCATAAAAATCTAATTTCTGTCCAACTTTTAAAGTTGAGGTTAAGTTATGTAAGTTTATTATTAATCATACATGGGCCCTTTAAAGTCACGATATCTGATAAGATGTTATTTCTTTATGTTTAGGTTCTGTTGGTGCCACCAACATGAATGAGCACAGTTCCCGCTCTCATGCCATCTTCACCATCACCATTGAGTGCAGTGAGAAAGGTGTTGATGGAAATCAGCATGTGCGCATGGGCAAACTTCATCTGGTTGATCTTGCGGTATGTATCTGGGCCTGGAAATAGCTGACATCATATGTAACCATGACATCATATGTAACCTGGAAATATGTCTTCTCATCTGCAATCCATCTGTCCACCACATTTCACTTCTCCCACCCCTAGGGTTCTGAGAGACAGGGGAAGACTGGAGCCACAGGTCAGCGTTTAAAGGAAGCAACAAAGATCAATCTCTCTCTTTCCACCCTGGGTAATGTCATCTCTGCCCTGGTGGATGGCAAGAGTACCCATGTGCCCTACAGGAACTCCAAACTCACCCGGTTGCTGCAGGATTCACTAGGAGGGAACTCCAAGACCATGATGGTACAATGAATGTCTTATCAGCTGCCAGTGCTAGAAATGCACTTAAACTTCTCATTTAGATTGGTGTCTTATTCTAAGTAATAGATGTTCACATTATTAATTGTTCTATGCAATATACACTCACTGGCCTTTATTAGGTACTCCTGCTCACAAATAGCCTGCTCATCTAAACAACAAATCATGTGGCTGCAACTCAATCTATAAAGCTTGCAGACATGGTGAAGTGGTTTAGTTTTTTGTTCGACCAAACATTAGAATGGCCAAGATACGTGATCTAAGTGACTTTGACCGTGGTATGATTGTTGGTGCCAGACGTGGTGGTTCTAGCATCTCAGAAACAGCTGAACCCTCCTGGGATTTTCACGCGTGCACTACTACAGTCTCTAGAGCTTACAGAGAATGGTACAATAAACAAAAATCATCCAGTGGGTGACAGTTCTGTGGCCAAAAACACCTTGTTAATGAGAGAGGTCATAGGAGAATGGGTAGACTTGTTCAAGCTAACAGAAAGGCCACATATGCTCAAATAACATCTTTACAACAGTGGTGTGCACCTTGAATCCATGCCAAGAAGAATTCAGGCTGTTCTGGAGGCAAAAGCGGGTAGTACCCGGTGCCAGATAGGTGTACCTAATAAAGTGGCCGGTGAGTGTATCTTCACATTACTAATTGTTCTAAACAATAAATGGTCAAATTACTATCTGCAAACCTTAAAATGTCAACCATTTGTAAATTGACCACTAGTTCTCCTTTTTTGACTTTGCCCCTCTTTAAATGACATCAGTGTGCAAACATAGGCCCAGCAGACTACAACTATGATGAGACCATCAGTACCCTTCGCTATGCCAATCGGGCAAAGAACATCAAGAACAAAGCCAGGATCAATGAGGACCCCAAGGACGCCCTGCTGCGTCAGTTTCAGAAGGAGATTGAGGAGTTGAAGAAAAAACTTGAGGAAGGTAGCCAGTCATTCATTTTACTCAGCCCATTTGGTTGTGAAGACACAATACAAATCATAAGATCATAAGAAGAAATGATACAAATCGCACACCAACATCAGTCATGCAGTTGTGTTCTGCCTTTCTAGGGGAGGAGATCTCTGGCTCGGAGGGAAGCGGATCAGAAGAGATGGATGAAGGTGATGATGAAGGAGGGGAAGCAGGAGAAGGCCGCAGGAGAAGAAGAGGTGAGGATTAGTGATTCTCACACAAATATGGTTTATATCAACACTATCAACACAAATGTCTGACAGAAAATTTGAAAAATTTATATAATCTTAGGCACCCCTTTTAATGGTAGATTATTAAGTGACTCAAGCGATGGGATTGTGTTATGATAATTGGTGTATGCCTATTGCATCCTTTTCTCAATATGAGTCAGCAACCATTTCCCCAGATAATTATCAAACTGAGGAAGTTGCTTTTAAGATGCAAGTCTTTTTGTAATCCGGCTTGAACTCTGCTGATGTAGGGATTGCCACTATTCTGTCACCTTCCTGTTTCTGCTATCTTTGAGTGGAAAGTGTTAAATGCCATGCGTATGTGTAAAAACGGTGGTACCAATGTTCCTTTAAGTATTTTACAGCTATTTTCCATATTGTCTAATTTTTTCCCATTTATAGTATTATTCTCTCCAGCTCTATTGTATTGGGCTACTCTTTGAGTTAATAACCAAACCAATGAGCTTCTGTGAGAACAGTGTGGTGCTGTATCTATTTGCATGTTCGCGTCCTTGTTTTAATTTGCTTGAGGTAGCTTGACTGGTTAGGCCTACATAAAGCCCTTAATTGCTGGCCAATAAGAGCAAATGTCCCTAACTCACCGAGTCACTCTACATGTCCATAGAAGAGAATGGCAGCGGCTGCCACTCACTCACTGTGTGTGGCCATGCAGACCTAGGTTGGCCTATGATGCCAAGTCTTGTTCAAAGTTTCTTTTCAAAGTACACCAGCGTATAAAGGGACAAAGTAACTTCTTTTCACCATTGTGCATACAGCAGAAGTGGCAAACTTGGATAAGTACACGCCTGCAGTGACGGGTACTGGGGTTTGATTCCGGGAAAGCGAAGGTTTTCTTGACATTGAGTTTTCTGGATTTAAGTCCATTGCTAGACATTGTGAGGACAGTGATTCACACTAACTAGGCATAGTTAAGGTTAATGAGGCCAGTTATTTCATATCTTTAAGTATAAATAAATATACGCATGATTTTTTTTCCAGTGAATCTCTTAGTTACAAAAACACTGTGATGGTGAAGTAGTTTTGCATTTACATAAAGGTTAGCTATTTATAATGTTCGCTTTTGCCCATTTCACTCAACAACAAATTAATAATATACAAAATAAATCCACCAATAAATTGTGACCACTAGTCATCTTCAAGGTACTAATCCAGGGTCCAGCACCAACTAGCATTGCAGGTCTTGTTTTTGCTTTAAACAAAGCAAAAACCTATGGTTCCCCAAGCTGCTTTCTCTTTCTCAACCTCTGACTCTTTCTCACTGTCTCAGCTGTGGTGGGTTTGGAGCTTCTTCTCTTTCTCTTCCAGACAGTAGCAGCAGCAGCAGCAGCAGCAATAGCTCAGACTCTGCCTGATTTTGTTAGGGTTCACATGAAGATGATTGCAAAGGTTTCTGGTGTGCAGGGAGACAGGTTTGACAAGGATGTCTCAAGTGCAAATGGTCATCCCTGCATGTACGCTAGTACCTATGTGGTGGTGTAATTTGGTGCACAGTCTGTTGCATTGTGGAATATGGCCTCTCTCCAGAGGATTGACGCTATTTGAAGCGCATTGTCTGCTATTTTCTTATTGAGCATGACCTTTATTGTATCTGTTATTCTCAATCTGTTCCCCAAAGCCAAAAAACAGGTCTTTCATCTACATCATGCTGCATTGTCATAAGTGTAATTTCTCTCTTTTCTGCATCATGTCTTTTCACAACTCTTATGTGACGCTGTCAGTTTTACTGCCTCTTCTCTTCTGTGTATACCACACTTCCTTTCTCCCACTCCCTGTCCTTTGTTCAATGTTCCACTTTATAGAGTCATAGGACTTTCCAGGTCACTCTGTAATGTGTTACTCTTTCTCTCTCTCTCTTCCTCCGGGTTCAAAATGCCACCTGTATGACTTGCTATACACTTCTTAATTCAAGAAGAGAGAGGTTGGTGTAAGATTCCCATGCTCTTGATTGTCTTGTAGATATGATGCATTATCTTACCAGTTGACCGCAGTGTGTTTCAGTGGCTATACCACTAACTCTGACTGCATACGGCAATAGATTAATCAGCATTAACCGACTTTCCACCCTTCCATATATAATTGTCTTCCATAGTACTCATTACCTTCATCTTCATAACCACCTCGTCATGAAGAGAACCTTGTGCAGACCGCAGGGATATCTGAATAAGCCATAACTTCCTGTTATTTCTAATTTAGCTTACACTAACATTATTTATTTAATACTGTGTTTTAACTGTCTGTGCAACTCAACTGAGCAACCTCTAGCTAAATTAATATCTAGAATTAAATACTAACTGTTGGGTTTGAGGTTGCCATGAAAAATCCTATCAAATAAAATTCTAGGACTATAATAAGTGCATATTTAGGATATAATTTGCATAGTTTAAATGGTACAAATTCTGTTTTGAAAACTGTACGCTGAAATAGTCTAAATATATTCAAATCAGTCTAACTGTTAAACAGTGAATACTTGGCTAGAGAAGGTGTTTCTAATACAAACTATCTATTAACGGGATGTATGCCATATCTCTTAAGGGAAGAAGAAGGTTTCCCCTGACAAGATGGTGGAGATGCAGGCAAAGATTGAGGAGGAGAGGAAGGCCTTGGAGGCCAAGCTAGACATGGAAGAGGAAGAGAGGAACAAGGCGAGGGCAGAGCTGGAGAAGAGGGAGAAGGACCTGCTCAAAGCCCAGTGAGTCCTCAACATATTCAGAGCTCAAATCCCTGAAAAAAAACAGGGTTCCCATGGTCATGGTAAACCTTTCAAAGTTCAAAGTAGAAAATTGTGTGCATTTAGTTTTGGAAATGTCATTGTCAATGTCAATGTCAAATTTGTTGATAATCTTTTGTCCAGAGGGTGAAATGTTTAATGTCAATTTGCTTGTTGATCCACTTACTTTTGAGGAATAAAAACCTGAATCAGAAATTCCCTGATAGTATCGGTCCTAAGTGATAGTTGCAGCCAGAGATAAGACCTGGGACATTCAGAACTATCCAGTGTAAAAATGTGACATTTGCAACATAGACTGACAAGTACTGGTCATGGAATTTGTGCTATATGTCATGGAGTAGTTCTGAAAATTCATGGAATTTAATTAGCAAAAAGGTGAACCCTGTCTGATAGACAAGGGGTTTGAACATTTTAATTGTGCTTCAAATGATAATACAAATCAAATTGTCCTCTAAGGCCTTTACTACCCCTCATCTGATACCTCATCTACCTTGCCCCACAGACAGGAGCACCACCTGCTCCTGGAGAAATTGTCTGCCCTAGAAAAGAAGGTGATTGTGGGTGGGGTGGACCTCCTGGCTAAGGCTGAGGAGCAGGAGAAACTCTTGCAGGAGTCCAACAATGAACTGGAAGAACGCCGCAGGAGGGCTGAGCAGCTCCGCAAAGAACTGGAGGAGAAAGAAGTAAGGATTAGCACGCTAATAGAATGCATCCACTTTCTAGACGCTTATCCAGGTGAGGGTTGCGGTTGTAATAGGGCAAGCAGAGCAGCCCAGATGTCATTTCCCCAGCAACATGTCCTGGGTCTTGCCAGGTACACCTCCAAAGGTGTACACCTCAGTTGGCTCCTCTTAATGTGGAGGAGCAGTGACTTGCAGCGAGTGCCTGGTACCCAGGTGACCTGCATAGCTTGGGAGGGCACAGCCCGAAAAAGCAGTGCAGGGCCATTACCTTGTGAGGCAAAGGGCAGAGGCAGAGTCTGGTTTGCAATAAGATGAACATTCAAACATTTTGTGCATGGAAATGCACCATTAAACCTCTTTAAAAAGCTGAGAGAGCGTCCAACAGAGAGGCAGAAGATTTCTCCACTGTAACCGCTTATTAACTCGGCACAAAATCACATGGATTTCTGAGGCTGGGGACACATTAGAGGATTATCTGGCCGATGAACACTATTTTGTCATCCCATCCGAACAATTGGTAATGGAATCCCCAATCTAAGGATCGGTTGGGGCCGATGGTCCGAACAGATTGTCTGGTAATGTGAAGAGTTTACAGATTAAATTTTCACCACACCGATCAACTTGCAGACTGATCAGCAACATACGGTGACATTACAATTACAGACCACATTAAGAACAGTGTTTTGCGCTTTATTTGTTAAATTGCAAAGACCTCTTCTCTGTAATAAGCAGAGTCATCAAGATGAGTCATTCAATGAACTATTCAATTAATCCAGAAACCTCCAGAATCACAATAGTACTCTCTTCAGTTACACATGCCACATCAGCTGTCTTTGTAGAGAAATGCTGTAACCCTGTCAGATATACCTTGGATAATAGGATATTATGTCATATACGTCCACTGGCTCTCAACATTAGTTTGACAATAAACTAGTTCTATTATTGTGGTTGGAAACCATGGGGTAGACTCTACAGAGCGGTTAAGACTCAGTATTAGTCAGTCTCTCTTTCTCTTTCTGTCAGTGTCTGTCTGCAGCTGTTCAGAGAAAAACCACATGAGAGTCAGGTTTAAGAGATTTAACAGATGCAAGACATTACTTTGACCTACTTCTGTCCTTTATCCAAATCTGTTCTCCACAGTTATAACAACATAAGCCATTCAGAAGCATGCTTTCAACATCACTGATTCCTCTCCCCCTTATAACAGCAAGAACGTCTGGACATTGAGGAGAAATACACTAGCCTTCAAGAGGAGGCCCAAGGAAAGACCAAGAAGCTGAAGAAAGTATGGACGATGCTTATGGCTGCCAAATCAGAAGTAAGCAAACATGAAAAGAGGGCATTATGGAGAGAGCATGTCCACTTAACAGGCCAGATGAGGGCAACAGGTGGCATAGTGAGCAGGGAGAAAGTCCATCAAACAGAGACCCCGGGTTCATTTCCCATGACAGTAATCACCCTTGAGCAAGACTGAGCACCAGCTCGAGGGAGAGCATTTTTCCCCCAGAGTTTAGACGATTGTTAGCTATAGTTGGCATTGTTTAGTCAGTGGAACAAAGCAAGATGAGCCTCAGTGATTCTGTTCTGTCTCTTAGATGGCTGATCTGCAGCAGGAGCATCACCGGGAGATCGAGGGCCTCCTGGAGAACATCCGCCAGCTGAGCCGAGAGCTCCGACTCCAGATGCTCATCATAGACAACTTCATTCCCCAGGAATATCAGGTGTGTGTGTGTGTGTGTGTGTGTGTGTGTGTGTGTGTGTGTGTGTGTGTGTGTGTGTGTGTGTGTGTGTGTGTGTGTGT
>CABFOQ010018850.1:0-11202 GCA_900660455.1 Gephyroberyx darwinii
CACACACACACACACACACACACACACACACACACACACACACACACACACACACACACAGACACACAATGTGATGTTGTCCGAGTAACAAAAGGACTGAAGCCTGTAAGACTGGTTCACCAGCCCTCTGGGGAGGGACACACACACTTTCCACACCGCCACGGCTAATACAGTGAGTAGTAATACGCCTTGAGCATCGCCTTTCACCTAAAAGCTTGGACATGTTGACATTCAAACAAGTCAACTGATCATGAGCTCCAAGGCATCATGACCACCATCTATAGCTTATTTGTTTGCTGTGGGTTCACACTGGAGTTCGACTGATTTTTGAAGGCCAATACTTACACGGATGTTTTTGGACTGACGCTGCCAAAATTTGTATCAATATTCTCCATCTTTAAATTTGAGCATTTACCTATCTAAATGTTCTCTTGGCAGGGTGGAAAAGTCAATATGACACTAAAGCTCTCCATTGAAACCCGGGATAATATTACTACGCCTACTACTATAACTACTCCTACTACTACTACTGATACCACTACTACTACTACTAATAATAACAATAATAACTGGCTCATTTTTAATAAAAGGTCATATTGACCAGATATATCAGCAAAACTACTCTATTGGTCTAACTCTAGTTCATACAAAGCACTACTTTGAAGCTGAACTAGTGTTGCTAGCTTAAAAGCGTGATTTTGGTCTTGCACAATGTACCTTTATAGTCATGCTCCTCTGGTGTCAAGACATGAAAAGTTGCTGATAACAAAGAAAGATAATGAAGACCTTCCTTTTCCACACAATCTTTTGTTGACTGTCGACAGCTGCTAGATTGCTCTTATTCTATTCTATTCTATTCTATTCTATTCTTCTAGTGGTTCCCCATCAGTAGAAGCAGCTTTCTTGGTCTCTCCTGCCATCATGGCCTCTCTTCCTCTTATGCCAGTGCCATTGGTAATCTCTATTATTCATCACCTCTACTCCCAGGCTATTTATACCAGCTTTTACAGTCAGTCTGTCTTTACGCTCCACTGGCTGCATCTGTCCACACTAATACAGCTATTTCAACTCCAATACGCACTTTTGGGCTGCTTATGAGCTCCTAGCCTGCAACCACATCACCGTAGGTACATGAGCACAGTGCAGAGACACACACATATGCACAGACGTCCATGCATAAAGGCTGACACATTTCTGCTGCCTGACTGACTTCAAAGCTGATGTTTTCTGGCAAATGACAACCACTGTGATGACACACACACACAAACCTACCCACGGTAGGCTATCATATAAAACAGAAGAGCATAAACATCCTGTTTGTACTTTTATTTTGTCAACAGATTTAACTGTGCTCTGTATATATGCCATCCAGTGCTCTTCTTCAGTGCTCAACATTGCATCTACGAATTGCAACTGCTCACTCTGCTGCTGGCGCCCTCCCTGGGGTATTGTCTCCACTGAAGAGCCTCCAATCTCTTGTTTCCCCAGGAGGAGAGCGGAGAATGCCAGCTCCCTACACATGGGAGCATCCGCCATTCCCATGAAAAGGAGAAGGCTTTTGGAGCATGTAATTTCAGCAGCCATACGCTGGCCATCTGTAGGCAAGGGTGTGTGTTTGAGTGTGTCAGTAAATGTGTGTCTGTGTGTGTTGGCTAGTGCAGGCCACAGCTGTTTAGTGTAATATCATGGATGAAGAGATGACCATGATTCCAATTTCAACCAGAAATTTTCAATCATAAAATGCTATTTATTTTTCAGTAGGTTGTCCCCAATGGCCTTTCTGAGACGTTCGTGAAATTTAATGTTTTTATGTATGCACGGTTGCAATGAATATTTAAAGTGAAATAATTCTGTACAAATGTAGTATCATAAGACTTAAATGTTCAACACTACCAAATCCATTCTACACACTTCAGATGATGTTATACATGAACTAGAGCACACTGTAAGCCCTGCCAGAGGCATGTCCTGTACTACTATAATAATAGCAATAGTTTAAAAAGCTGAAAAGAGCATATTTGCTTTCATAAGTGAAGATGATATGATCAGATCCAACCCTGATGGACAATCAGAAATAAGCATGAGTTACACTCGCAGGTACAAAGAGTAGCAACGCCCTCTAGAGGAAGACACTGATTATTACAGCATCCATATGAAAAACTGATCCTCCAGGAGGGCTAAAGTTCAGTGTTTCAAATAACTCATTCCCAAACCACAACACAATCATCTACATCGTCTTTATCCATATGCAGAGGTCCAATACAATTCCACAACACAAGGCACAAACTACTGTGATCAATCATTTTTATGATCAGTGTTCAAACGGTACATTGTTTTGGATGGCTGATTTGAAGTTGAAGAAAAGCAAAAGGTCATTATTGGATGTGATCAAAACTTCCCTTCCACCCTCGCCTCAATTCAAACGTTTGCAGCCTCTTAATATCTTGTGCTGAAACTACTAAATTAACCTCTTGTGCAATGTTCTGTCCTTCTGTGTGTGTTTTGCAATAGGTGTATTCATGTCACATTTAAGCCTGCTTTACAATATACATAAAGGGTAACTCTAGCCACAGGCATGTACTTGTACTCCAAGCAGATGTGCACCAAAATCTGCCACCGACTGACAGCCACCCTGTGCATGACCGGCTTTGTAAGCATAGGGGAAGGAAGCGCTCTGGTAGCCTCCTTCCCTGCAGCTACAATTTCCCCGAGTAATAAATTTGACTTTAATGTCTCCCTGGTCTTGAGTCGGTTAGACTGCAAAACATTAATAATCAGTAAATGTGATGTCATTATTTCTTGCAAAGATGATTAACTTTTAAACATTTGCTTTCCAGGCCTTGACTAATCCAATGGACTATGTTTTGTGGTTTCCTGTTGACTATAAGAACCCTGTATTGTCACGACTGAACAGAAAAATAAGACATCATCCAGATTGAGATAAATTTATTAGCTTATTGTGAACATCTTCATCTTCACTGAGTGAATTACCAAACCTTTGGAACGATTGATAAGCAGACATACAGACACTCATAAAGACAACTGTCCAACAAAAGGATAAAGCAAGACTAATCTGTAAGTGCTTTTGTCTGGATTGGTCAAAAAGAGCCATACAACATTCAGAGGACAAACTCCCATATGAAGTAGCTATATTGGTCTTCTAAGGGGTTGGGCAACAGCGGTTTCCAGTGCTCCTAGTGCTGGCAAGTGGTAGGGAAAGCATGATTGTTTACTGGGTGATGCCGATGACTCCGCAGGCCAGACGTCCACCAGCATTACCGGTCTTCAGACTCTCGTCGTTGCCTCCTTTTCCCAGGTCATCAGCCTTCTCGTGGATCTACGGACAGGAGGGCAGGGCAGTCAGAAAGGGCTTGGGAGTCAGATCAGCAGTCACAATTCTTTAAAAAGGGATTACTACTTTGAACAAAACTTCATCCCCTAGGTGTGTGAATGGAACATGCTAAAAGTACAGCCTACTTAGTGAGGATAAGAAGCCCGGTCCCTCTTCAAAACAAAGACAAAGCAAGGAAAGACTACTGAAGAGCAACAGAAAAGGAAAGTGATGGGATCCTTCCTCCTTACCACCATGGTTCTTCCAATGATAGAGAGCGGGCCACTGAGGGTGAGCATCTTGTCTGTGATCTTTATCTGGGCAATATTATTGTTTCCCGCAGTGACATTTCCCAGGTCTCCAACATGCCTGTTTACAAAAGAACATTTGCATGAAGCCAATCTGAGATGACATTTGATAATTTATGTAAGACTTACTGATGCAATCCCTTTTATCTACACTCACAGGATGCAAAGCTGATATTTATTTTAACAGCCATGAACAGCTCAAATGATAGCTTTGAGACTGAAGTTAACTGATGTAATAAATACACCATAACAGTTACACACACACACAAATAAAATATATCAGTTTGGCCAACCTACAAACAAAAAGCATTGAGTTGGAAGTTCAAGTCAAAACAAGACACTTTGATTGTGACCTTTCCAATAAGTTCTGCGTGTAAATTGCGAACCCCTTACACCCTCAGCCATATGTCCCTACAATTAACAAGTGTGGTAAAACTGATAATCTGCTTACCTTTACCTCTGCCATATTTCTGTCTACTGAACAGTTGTCACCAAATCTTTCCCCTCACTTGCCCACTTTCTAGGGTTGCACAAATAATTGTGCATCTTGCTTTCCATTTTTAATGTTATGTAAACATTTGCACAAGAATGCACACTGTACTATCAAATCAATGTTTCTGCTATTCATAACGAGCACTGTGAGCAAACAGCTTTCGAGCGTGCAGCATAGTGTATTGATTACTGTTTATATCCACCAGTCCAAGTGGTTTGAGCGCTCAAGGGCAAAGCAGCGACTGTTGTAGTTTATATGTTATGACAGGAGAAACAAGTAGCCTACTGCTTGATCTTCTGAGGAGTTGACCGCAAAAACAGATTAGCTGTAATTTCAGGCCAAACGGCAAGTTTAAAAAAAAAAAATCCACTATAGTGTGTGCAAGGCGGCCTTCCCAAACACAGACCAATAGGGCAAAATAATCAAATCATTGTCTCTTCTCACCCACTCATTAATACACAGGACAAGATGTTACCATCCCTTGTGCCATAATCCAAGGTAAACACTTGTAGAAGCCCAAGACACACACACACACACACACAATAAATATATAACCACCATCTGATGCAACACCATAACAGACATAAGGCTACGCCAGCTATCTACCCTAACAGCGGTGTGCGGCACGTTATTGGGGTTATCAAGTGGGCACCTTCCTTCACCGACGTTTTGTTAAGTTACGCCCACGACACCTCAAGGCTCAACTGTGTATTCCAGCGTCCTGAAACCACCCCAAAACATTTCCCTTTCAAAGTTGACTGTGATCCTCTTTGAATGTTATTTACAGGACCATGGCAATTCAAAGCAACAAGTAGTGTCTTTTAGTCACAGGTTAGGGAGCTTGAAATCTTGGTCCAAAACCATTACAAATGGGGGAATCAACAGGCAGAGTGATTTGCTGAAGATTATGTCACATAACACTAAGGATGAGCCTTGACTCACCTCTCTGCATCATTAGGACCAGCATGATTCTTCTTGTGGGGATTGAAGTGAGGACCTGCACTGATGCATCCTGGGAAATAAACAGATACAACACCTGTATTATTAAACATTTATGATACAATCTGAACACAGCAACAGGGAATAGTTATCCAATATGTACCTTTACAGCAATGTAGCAGAAGCTTATTTGCAGAGGCCTGCGATTTCAGGAATCTGATGCATGAACAACTTTTGTCAGATGCTCACCATTAGTGTTGTCCCCAAAAGCATGGACGTGGAAACCATGCTCCCCAGGAGTAAGTCCATTGATTTCTCCTGTCAATTTCACTGGCTCAGACTCTTTCTGTTAGATCAAGATAACAAGTAGTTTAAACGCACAATTTGTAAGAAAAACACATGCACAAAACACACAAAAGAGCTGTCAAAGCCATGTGGCAAGAAGGACATTCAGCGCTAGAATAGAAAACAACCTACCCTGTTCTGCAACCCAATGCAGAGTTGGCAGCTATGCTGCAGGAACCTTTTTGTTTTTGTACACATTCCATTTTTGGGTATTAATATTCTTACTCGTTGAGTAATTTTATGTTAAATATGCTGCTCTGAGTCTGTCAATGTTGTTTGTGATTGGCAATTTGTTAGAAACACTGCCCTTCTTGTGAGCACACTCATATCTACATAGCACAAATTCCTGGGTTGATAACCAGAGCGCCGTGAGACTTGTTAGTCAGGATTGCCAATGGTAGGTTTAATGAAGCCAGCTATTGCAATCGTACCCTGACTAGGTTGAACTTGTTTCGTGAGACAGACCCCACGTAAAACAGCCCAAAATATTGCTCTATAGTATCCGTGCACACTTACCACTCAATAACAGTAAGGTGGTTAAATATTAAATTGTATTCCTGTCAAACCTATCAAACCATTCTGTCAAACCTATCTGAGTGACCACATGCTTCAGCACCTATCAGTCAGCATAGAAGTCCGAGGGGCCGGCAATAAGAACTGGGGCGGGCAATGACTCAGCAAAATGTATAATCTGTCGGCCACCGTCTGGCTCATTAATTTATCAGTTAGTACAACGTCTGGGTGTAACTTTAAAACAGTGGCCAACTACAAGCAGAAGTCTTCCCTGGCTTGGTATAGCTAAACAAACAACTACGCTGGCCAGGCTTGCTAGCTGGGCTTGCTCGCTGACATAACGTTATTCAAGGCTGTGCAACAGGCGTTATCGAACCAACACGTGTTCATTATTAACAAATCGTAGCAAGGGGTGTTCGCACTGCCATGGATGTTCAAAGGTTGCGACTTTATTATCACAAACGACAGACGTTTAGCTAGCCGCCGTAACAGAGCCAGCTAAAAGCGGACATTAGCTAGTCTAGCATTACTTGAAATCGCTGCTAACCGTTTACAGTGACAGCATGTGGTTCTGCTCTTAATTGAGTTTGTTTGCTGGCTAACCTAGGTTACGTATGAATCAAACATCAAGTGTTTAAAGTAGTATCTCGTTCAAGTGGATGTCTCTGGCGATTTGAGGTGATTCGCAAGCTTATATCTGGTTCGTTGATCTAGAATACAGATGAATTGCATGTAGCTAGCTCTCTGCTGAAAGCGACGTAACTGCAGCGTAGCGAGCATTATCGCGCGACATGTTTGAAGAGGATTTGAAGAACGTTATTTTCTCTAAAAGCTAGATAAGACACATTACCTCCTGCTCGAAAAATACTGTCCCGCTGACGTCTCCTGCTCCTTTCAACACGCAGACAGCTTTAAGCACCATTGTTGCTGCAGTTTGACTGGACTCGCAAGTATCTGCCTTCTTGCAGAGACAACCAACCACACTGTTATGTTATGTAGCTGCTAGGTGGGTGGTCTTAAGAGTGCCGCTATCCAATCAGTGCCCAAGACTAACTAAACCAAATTAAAGCGTTTTGATTGGCCACAGATCACTAACTGAGCACAACAGCACGCCCTGTAGGGAGGACCAAGCTGACATTAATGTATAAATAAATAAAAATACTCTAGGAATGACGGAAATTACTAATAAATCAACTAGTCAGTATATATATAAATAAAATAATGCATGAATGCACACAGTAATAAATAGATTAAATGTGGTATACATTCATATTTCAGTATAATTTTGCCCTATTGTCTCACTCAGCAATTTCTGTTTATATTTAACTCATTTACTTATTTGTGTATTTATTTGCTTAGAATTGAATTCTGTCTTTTCATCTATTTGCTTATTAATGAATTTCAGTATATATTCTTTACCCTATTTATTTATTTCTGTATTTCCCTGTCCTTATGATAATTTGGGGGGGCTGTCCATCAGAGCTGGTCATGGTGTTCCCTTACAGGGTCAGACCACTGACTGAGGCAGACATAATTGAAATCGTTACCGTCATAGGCAATGTGTTTCAATTAGGTGTTTCTTTTTTACATCTTTATCTTGTAAAAATCTTTCTGGCAGTTGAAAATGGGTTAAAGACTCAACACAATTTAAACACGGAAATGGATTTGGTACAAAAATAGTTTATTAAAAACAGTTTCCCATAACTGAAATATTGGAGATTTCATGTCCATGTCTTTTGTATTTTTAACAAATCATAGAAACATCTCAACGTTCAAACCATTAGGAATTAAAAACATTAAAGCAAAGGGCCTCTTTGTTGTTCCTTCTGAGTCAATTTGTTTTTCTCTTTGATAAATGAGTGTTATAAACAATTATCATTACATCTTGGACTCTTCAGTGATAAAAGCATATTTACAGCAGCATGTCTCAAATAGCACTCTTCATTTCATCACTTTGATTAGCACTTGGCTTCTTTGTGTTTAAAAACATCATTCGAGCACCAGTGGAGCTTAGAGAATTCAGGCATCATCAGATATTAGCAACTTGATTCATAACAACCAGATACGGTTTTCAGTGAAATATGCATTACACTTTTGCAAGCTGTGTGTATCAGAGAACATCCTTTGCAGTTTTGAGTTCAGCTACAGGGATAAATTCCATACTTATTTACGACAAAAGTGATTCAAATATGAATTTGACTGGGTTAATGACATGAAAATGATTCCCAAATGATTCAGCCTTGTCTTCATGACAACCACCAGACACTGACCCCTTCAATTCACAAGCACTGGCAAGAGAACGACCACTATAAACATAATGCGTATGTACTCTGCCTGTTACTTTTATACAGATGTAGAAAAAAGAAAAAAAAACTAAAAAAAAAAAGCCTACAGTCGTCCGCCAACCTGGCACCTCATTTTTTGCACATTTTTTGTGCTATAAAATAGTTTTGAAATGCATTTGTTTGGGATTTTCTGTGTTGGATCTATACAAGATACTTCTTTTTTCTAACTAGAAAGGACATTCTACACATTTGTGATGGTGTGAACTTCAAACAACAGTAAAAACCTAGTTTGTAAAAGTATTATTCACCCCATTGTTTTATCAGGAGTAATGCGGCTTTATGGCCAATATTTGTCGCAGATTTCATTTCACATTTGACTTCACTTTTAAGATGTAGTAGTTAAAAGCTAACATGTCCCTTCAAAACTGTTAGTAGAAATCCATCCTACCGCACAGAGAAAGGCGCAATGTGAGTAGTTTTTGAAGATCTGGTGCTCATCTGGTTACAAACTTAATTAAAAGGCTAAGCTCAGTACAGTAACCTGATAAGTAGTTCTGTTAAGGTCAGTAGCTACATTTCTCATGTACATGATGCACTTCTCTTTATGTTGCATAACACTAGACCACTTCATCAAAATCACTTCCTCTCTTGCACACAATGTTGATTTCCAGGACCTTATCAAAATTCATGCTAGCTTCCTTAAGCGTACCAAAGGTGATATACCATGATACAGCAGGAAGTGCCGTTTCTTTCCATTCTTACATTTTTGTACACCTGTAATGTTATGATGGATATCACATGTGAAATCTTGGCCCGTGAGTTGAAACTTTTGTTAAAAAAAAAACAAAAAACAAATAAACCCCCATCATGCCACAATCCAACTTTAAGTATATGTGAGCTACTGCATTGGTTTGTGTTTGTCTAATATTTCTACAACCAAAGAGCACAGTTCTAGGCACACACAAACAATTAAAAATTTCTTCCACAGTTCACAACACTACCACAAAGTAAATCCTGGAAGAGTACAGTATGATCAAAGAATGTAATGGTGAATTTCTGAATTATATTAGAATCACAGTGTGGTACAATCTTTTGCAAGGGGTTTTAATATCTATGATCAGTAAAATATGGCTACCAATTATCCCAGTTAGATTCAGAAGACTTGTGAGGATAACATCAACTTCTAATCACTGTAGCTATAAACAGAGTCCCAGTACTTGTGGAATAATATTTTTTATGAACTCTCATTTCAGTTATACTGAACATTGAGGATGAAATTTTGTAAGGACGCTGGGCACGGACCAGTCTTGTTTGTGAAAGTGTCACAGATTTATCAGCCGCTGTACCAAGTCAATATTTTCTCAGCCACCTGCATTTTACATTGACAAGGATGGTTCCAAATAGTGCGAATTCAGTACTCATCATAGAGACCAGTCAGACCGGTCAGATCGGTCACACTTCATCAGTATCTGTCTGTCAGACCCATTTTTTTGAATGCAAATTCAGGACTTAAAATGAACAAAAAGAGAACTCAACAATATTTGGTGAGAAAATCAGTAATTATTGATGTTATTTCCCCCCAATTCCAGAGGGTTGTATTTTCCAGATTTTTGCCTAAAGGGGAAAACTAAGGCCCCCCCTTTAACTACCTATAAAATACTTGACAGCATTAGAACTTTTTATGGCAATTTATATTGATTAAAAAGATCACATAGATCCCAGGGCCACATCAGTCCTTTCAAAGCTGTGCCTTGTTGGCTGCAATATTGCAGTGCAACAGACCATGAGGAGCCTACATGGAAAATAACAGGTGAAAAGAAAAAAAAAAAAAAATTAAGGGGGACCTCTGGATAACACAGTTCAAGTTATCCCAGCATTAATGCGTGGGAAAATATTCAGTGTTAGAGACATGGGATTTACCACATTTTTAAAATGTATTAAAATGGACAGATTTACATTGCTGAAATATTGCGGAGTACCTGTCTCCCAGCTTTTCTACAGATTAGGCCACTGAGTAAAAAATAATTTTGTTTCCTAAAAAACATTTGTCTCTGCCATATGTAAACCAACTTAAATGTGAAAACAGAACTAAAAAGGTAGCCTCAATTCAAGGACAGAACTAAGTAAAATGCATGCGCTCCATTCATTCAGCCATTCATTCATGCTCACCTATAGCTTACAGAAGAGAGACGGGCTCCAGTTGACAGTTGATATTACATTACTGACATTTTCCCTATCTCCAATTCTCATATGGTCATATGTTTCAGGATGCAGATACAATGCCAAATTCACCTTTAGTCTGTGTAAACCTTGTTTTTTCTGTCTGGAGGCTGTTAGTTTTCTGGACATTTGTTGTTTTTACTGGCCAGAAACTATCAATTACCAGCTTATACAAACTCATGACACAGTCTCCAAATCTTCTGCTCATAATTCATCTGCCAGGGGATGAGGCTATAATAGCGGATATTGTCTGTTTTTGATCTTTCATCTGTGATGTAGAGCAATCTCCAGCTGAAGGAGCAGTGAGTCAGCCTATGATGCTGTGTCCTCTGTTGTTTTTGTGGGGTCACTTTGAGCTGGAGGTGGGGGCTCAGAGGGCACTGGATCTGCTGTAGCAGTAGTTACTTCAGGGGGCGGAGCTAAAGGTTCTGTTGCTGCCTTCCGTTGAGAAGGTTCCGTACTGGGTTCTTCATTGGTTTCCATGGTAACAGCAGGAGCCACATGAGGTTGTTCTGCACTATCAGAGTTAGGTAATTTGTCCATGTTTTCCAATTCCGCCAATCGATCATCCCTGTCCCACCTTGTGCTCCTCTCTCGTCTCTCTGACCGCCGTGGCCTGTCCCCTTGTTTTCCTTCGGCTCCTCTCCCTCTTTCTCTGGACCCTCCCTCTCCCCTTCCTCCTCCCTCCTCCCTTCCCTCCTCCCTCCCCCCCCCCCCCTCCCCCCCCCCTTCCCCCTCCCTCCCCCCTCCCTCTCTCCCTCTCCCCAT
>CABFOQ010018852.1:12478-32456 GCA_900660455.1 Gephyroberyx darwinii
ATTGGACTCCAGCCCCAGCCCCACCCTCCAGTACCTCAGCTCCAGCGCTCTGTATTTCTGTCCCTTGGACCCCTGCTCCAGTTTCAACCTGCTGAACATCAGCAATCCCAGCCTCCACCCCATCTCCTGCCCCTGTCCTAGCCCCAGTCCCAGCTTCTGCCTCTGCTGCAGCACCAGCTCCTGCCCTCTGAACCCCTCCCTCCTGCATCGTGAGGCTCTGTTGCAGTTCTGCGAGAGCAGATATGGTAGCCTCCACTTTCTGTTCTGTAGAGTTGGCTGCCAGCCCCAGGGCTTTCAGGGCCTGGCTCCGACTCTCGGACCCAGAGACCCGGGACAACAGAGCCAGAGCTGACGCCAGGCCCAAGGGTGAGAATAGGAGGTTATGTTGATGCTGCTGCTGAACACCAGGCTTAGCAGTGGTTCTGGTGGCCAGGTCACGGTAAGGATCAAAGGCCAATGCTGTATTTAGGGCTGATGTGTTAAGCTGCGGCTGCTTGAGCTCTCGCTCCCTTCTGAGAGGCCTGCTGAAGAGCCTCCCTCGCTTTGGTAGAGCAGACCCATCCGCTGAGAAGCCTGTTAGCACTGCTAGCACTGTTAGCCATGTAATGCTGTACATAATGGAGATCATCGTTTCTTCTCTTGCCATCCTGGCCTGGCCTGATCTGGAGACGCTGCAGGTCGATCTCATGTAAGACCGAACAAACTCCAGCTTTGGGGGAGTGTTGTTCTTCCAACTCCATGCGGGGGTGGTGGTGGTGTTGAAAGGATATTGATCTCTAAGGCTGTTCTGTTGACCCATGGGCTGAGCTCCAAGCAAACAACGGCAGTCTGTTTTTTTAGTTTCTCAGAAACAGTGCGTGTGTGGTGGGCAGAGAGGACAGAGCACACTCAATCCCCCCTCAATAGACACCCTGGTCAACATGGATTCTGAACACTTACGTAACTGATATGCATGCTTAACTATTGGTCTGGTTTCACTGTGCAGACTTGGTGGCATATTCTACTTCAATACTAACATTATAAAAGTGGTTTTACCTTACAAAGACAGTACGATCATGCCTAACACATCGCCTACAAATACAGTATTCACATGCCTGATGCTACTATGTGGAAAGGATCAGAAGATATATGTCCGTAGACGACACAGAACAAATCTCTTGTTTATTTTTTATATCTCACAGGTATAAAAATGTAGATGAAAGTGGTAGATGAAAACAATGCAATAGTCTAGTTTCTGATTAACCCCTGAATGCAGAGGCAAAAGCGAATACCGTGACTGTGAAATGTCAGTGCTCATTAAATACTTTCAGCTTAATCTCATCATGCTAATACAGTCTCTAATTAAATAGCAAGTCAAATGGCTTTCTCAACAGAACGCCACATAGACAGTCAGCATCCTGCACCTCATTTAAAACAGTTGCTGCACTGATGTTGTGGTGCCACCGTGTGGTTAGTACGTTACTTGAAGCGAGTTTGAATGTGATCATTTTGCCTGACCCATATCAAAAAGAGAGAGTAAGCAGAGCGTTTTGCATTCAGCAAAAACTCCCGCCAGACTCTGAATAATAGTTTGTGTATGTGAAAGTGTAAGAGTAAGCAAACACTTTTCTACCAGCAGAGCCAACAGTGCTTACAATAACCAGGACCGACTTAAAATGTGTATAACATGTGAATAACATCACTGTGTTTATCTGAAACTATAGCCCAACTCACAAATAACCAAAAGAAACAGACATAATCAGTAATTGTTGTCTTGGGAGACATTTAGTGATGCAGATAAAGAATGAGTCAAGCCCTTGGTGTGCCTGTTTCACTCATTAGTGGAAACTAGGCTAATGAGCATATCCTATTAAGAAGGGTGCAGTGGAAGGGGACTCAAAGGTTCATTTGAGGTAAGATGAAGTAGCAGTAGAGCAAGATCCACAGGACCGAGAGCAACTCCAGCTCTAATAGGGTTAATTCACCAGAGGCTGCTAAAGATTGAAGAATCACACCCCCTTCACTGCTGGAAAGAAGACAAAGCACAATAGTTTTGGAGTAAGACCAAAATGGGGCCCATTACATAAATATGATGAAACTATATAGTTATATGTTCAATATATATATATTAGATGAAGACTAAAATAGGACACATTACATCAATAATGAAAATGATGAAATAATGACATACACAAGGCTAAAGTTGCCTATTATAAGCTCAACATACAGTACATGTGCAGTGTTTTACATTGCAAACTAGGAATTATTTGCACAATGTTGTGAATGCATTGTAGGGTTATATTTTTATGGCAGGTATCGTGTGTTTGTCCAGAAATGCGGTAGCCTACCTGGATGACTTTGAGGTGGAACTGCAGGCAGACGCCCGATTATTTTTACCATCATCATGAAGATTCACATCTGCCTTCATGCTTTCTTCCAGTGTAATTTCAGTGGGGTGGCCTATCCTTGTTGCCGTCTCAGTCAGAGGGTTATGTTTCTTGTTCTTCTGTTCCTCCGCCTTCTCCTCTACTGTGACAACGTCCTCAAAATCCTTTGCATTCGTTAATTCGTTATTATCTTCCTCCTCCCCTTCATCTTTGTGATCCTTCTGTAAACCCTCCTCTTCCTCCACCTTGGTCACCTCTTCCATTGGAGCAACATTGTCACTCCTATCTTCTTCCCCTTCTTTGCTAACTCTAACCTCAGCTGTCTCTCTGACTTTACATGCAGACTCATCAATAAATAATTTCTGGTTTTCCACCTTGAAACTTTGGAAATCCACAACACTGTGCTCCTCTTCCTTCTTTACACCATTTTCTAACTCCTCTTCTTCCTCTCCCTCCTCTTGTTTCCCTGCCTTTCTCTCCTCCCCCTCTTTCTCTACTTCCATGTTCTTCTTCACTTGTCCTTCAATCTCTGCTTCAACCTTTCTCCAACCCTGCATCTTCTAAAAACTCTGCATTGTCAGCTTCATCTACCCGTGTCTCTCTTTCATCATAGCCATCTGTCACAAATGTAACATTTTCTCTTTTCTCCTTCTTCTCCTTATCTTCCTCCTCATCATCACCATCATTATTCTCTTCCCTTGCAACTCCTTCTCTCCCCTCCTCAAATTCGTCTTCACTTCTGCCTTCATCCTCTGACTTCTCTTCCACATCACACATCTCTCTACCGTTTACCGTCTCTCTGAATCCATTGGCCTCTCTAATCTTCTGCTGCTCATCCCTAAAACTATTTCTATTTTCCTCGACATCAATGTTCCCCTGATCCTTTGACTGAACCCTGTCAAAGTCCCCATTCAGTGCAAGTAAGCTTTCCTGATGTCGGGAGTAACACTCAGCTCCATTCTCAGTCAACACCTCGGATGCATTCAGACGTTTTGATTCCCTTGTCATCTGTCTGTTTGAGATCTTTCCTTCTATTGTTCCCTCCTCAACCCTTGGCTCTTGTCCATTGAGTTGATTATATGACTGGAAAACCTCTTTGTTCAGATCCAGGATGTAGCTGTAGGCGTCCTCCTCATCCGAGTCCAGCGCTGACAAGTTGTAGATTCCTTCCTCGGAGCTCTGGGAAAAATGACCCTCATCCATACTCGGCTTGCTGTAGACCTGATCCACTGTGGCTTTCTCTATCCATGACCGGGTCTCCGGGTCAATGTTGTCTATGTCCAATGGACTGATTGGCTTCACGACACTGATAGGCTTGTCTTTGTTGAATTGTGAGGCGGTGGTATTGCCCACAGTTTGCTCAATGCCGTTTGGGGGATTATATGATGAAAAGATGTTGTTGGTATTGGACAGATCAGAGGTAATGCCACCTCCCTTCATGTAAAGGGAGGTGGCATGGGGCTCTCCTGAGCATCTTCGGGCCCATCTCTTCCATAGTAGCTGCTCATTGGTCTTCTCCAGGCCCTTAATCAAGGCTTGGGCTTCTGGTTGATGAGCAAGGGTCTCTCCAAAGCTCATCGACTCAGGTGATGTAAAACTTGGGATCTCAGGAATGTTTATTCTCATTTCAATATCTGTTGTATGATCCTGTAATTTAGAGTGTATTAGTATATGGAGTAATGTTTTGTGTTTGCTTGTTTGTGTTTTACATTTAAATGAAATAATAATAAAGAAAATTAAGAAATGAAGAAAATGAAGGTCCTTTGAATAGTAGTATTTATGAACGCAATGTTCTATGTTGTTGAGAAACATAGGAAGAAGCAGTACTCACCTCATCTACGTCTGAATAATGCTCCAGGAACATAGACACATAGGTAATGATGGACCGCTCATCTGGTGAAGTGCATGTTACATCTGTGGAGAGAAAGAGACTCTTTTTACTCATAATCAGTGATGAATAGGAAGACCGTCCTTCAATGGGAGGCCCTGGGTTTTCATCCGCCCTGCTGAAGTGTCCATTAGCAACTAAATCCCATCAGCTCCAGAGTCGCTATTTTGTAGCCGACCCTGACCTCCCTCGAGGGGGGCAAGAGAAAGAATCATGCAAGTATCACATTATAAATTATTATTTCAGAAATAGCAAAAATAGCACCAAACAAGAGAAGGATCTTTAATACTTATTTATGTTGAGATCAAGTTATAAATTGGTCTGCAGTGGGTTCAGTTTCAAAGTGGTTCTGATTCATTCCAACAGTGATAAGTGGTGTAATTGTTGTTTTGCTGCTCCCCCAACTGTTACTGTAGATACAATCATAGCACCATGTGGCTGAAGCCTGATTTCTTGCAGAAAGATACTTGTTTGTGTGTTTGTGAAGGAAAACAGATCAATGTGCAGCACATTTTATTGAGTAACCTTCTGACCTTCAGGCTCCAGAAGAGGCGGGATGCCCAGGCTATGCTGTGCTATCAAGAAGGCCTCCTGTACGTTCTCCCTGGGCTCTCTGGACAGGCCGTCCCTCAGGTCTACCAAGGCAGGGTCTATGGACTTTATCATGGCTAGGAAGGCCAATCCACTCCTCCAGCTCTTCCCAAAGTCACGGACCTCCACCCCAAACCTGGGAATTTGAACAAATAGAAACAAAAACAATTCCTTTTCAAGATATCAAATACAATCTTGCTATCCATGCCTTCACTACATCTGATCAATATAATGTTGTGGCAGACTGGGGGAGGGTGTGGGTGAGGCGTAGGCTGAATGCAGGAGAGAGTTGAGTCAGTGGACTGACTCTTCCTGTATCCAGCACCGGCTACGGCCAATTAAGGCCGATTGCAGCCGGGCCCTTTTAACCTGTGTGTGCATGTCTGAGCGAGGGTGAGTCTAACAAGAGTGATGAATAATTTAGTATGAGACTACTTTCACCTTATTTCTAATTGCATATTTATGTGGTTTGATCAAGGCATGTTGCCATTGTACACTATATGAGATGTATTCCTCCAAATCAAATTAGATAGCAATTTAACAAGAATGGAGTGAGTGGAGTTGGGTATCTTACTATCTACTACTATCTATGTGAGTGGAAGTTCTTCCTCCTTGAGCTGAACTTTCCGATTTCAGTCTTTGTGAGTCTTGGACCACTAAAACTCCTGTAAGTTTCTCCAGGAGCCACAGCAGAGCTTTAGCTCACTTGGTAGGGTGGCAAACTTTGATGCTTCCAGTGTAATTGGGCCTTAATATTGTACAAAATATCATAGGAAGGACAGCAAGAGCTTCTGGGAGTCAGGGTCAGGGAGACAGCAGAGAGTAGTAAAGAGGCAAGTTGAACCCACTCCATTGAAGCCATACCAACCAAACCCCAACTCCATAGTGGTGCAGAAGCTGTCAGGCAGGAAACTGCACTCCCAAGAGAAGTGGTACCAAGACTGACCATGCTTATCACATCATCCATTGGGCGGAAGGCAGGGAAACACTGATCTTTAATTTTATCTATTTAGGTTTCCAGTTTAACAGAGTATATAGTGATGTATGCAGTGTTTCTGTGAACAGCTCTATTTGGTGGTAATGATGTCAATGGGCAAAATATAACAATACTGAGAGTATTTGTCATATGGCCTAATTTGTTTCGAGGGAAAGTAATAATAAAAACTCCATCAGAAATTGGATTCTAGCCGTAGAATTACTTGGATCTCTAAAAAGATCTTCAACACTAGAAGAACCCAAAAAGAATGCTGTGTCTCAACAAACTCTGATCGGGACAGAAAAGTTGCGAGTGTGGTTCAGCTCTACTACCCAAAAACAAATACGTTCCTTCAACCATTGAAGTGACGTAAATCACTATACATTCTGCATCAAAGGCAACATTCTAAAGTAACTTAGTCGACATCACCGGTCAAATTTTTAAGACCTCTGAAAATTATATTTAAGACTTTTACAACAAAAAAGACAATTTAAGACCTTTTAAGGCCTTGAATGTAGATAACTGAATTTAAGAGCTTTAAAGATTTTTTAAGGACCTACAGAAACCCTGTCCTTCTGTTTATTCCAAACAAACCGGAAACATAAAGCGCATCACTTCCTGTCTCCAGAAGATTTCTCCCAGGAAAGCCCTACCTGACACCGGGTGTTTAGAACAGCAAATGGAAAAGCTTTCATGAACTGGCTAGAGGTTGGATCACTATTGTGTTAGATCAATTGGAGATTGTATTTAAGTAGCATTTAAGTGTGAGTGCTCATGTGTAGTTGGTGACGTAGCTCATGTTATTCTGTCAATTTTTTGTCATTTCAGTTTGAATACTCGCAATAACCACGTCATATATAAACTGGGTTATTAAAGGAGTTGTCACTTTATAGAATCATGTAAACAGCTTAATCACACTGTTTTCTTATCAAGGTATTTGCAATGGGCACACTGTTTGCATGTAAACACAGTGTCCATGACCAGTTCTGAACAGTGCTGTGTGTTAGAAGCTTTTTGCATAATGTGTATGTGTAAGTGTGTGTATGTGTGTCTTTATCTAACAGTCTCCTTTTACGATAAATCCTCTGCTCTTTTTGATGGATGAAATGGTTTGGCTATGGTTTAGATTCACCAATAATAATTTAAGCACTGTCAGCCCCATAATACCAGTGATCACAAAGATTTAAGATACTTGTTAAAGTAATAAACACTGGGAGAAAAATAGTTTTATGCAAATTTTAGGCAAACATTTATTGACTAAGATAACAAAACTGGGATTAAAGGTATTATTGAGTATAAAAATGTGCATCCTTGTACCCTCCATGTTTAATGTTAATAAATTGTCACTTTTATGAGATGCTTTGTACTGGTCGAGTTTTTCAACATGTTATTACATTGCAATATCTATGTCTATTAATGTCATGTACTGTCTGTCTATATGACTTGTGATGTCAACTGTGTTGTAAAGTCAGGAAGTCCAGGAAATCTAGTGACTGCTGAGGTGTCAGCTAATGGGAATGTGAATAAAGAATTTTTAAAAATGAGAAGAAAAAAAAACCCACTTGAAAATATCTGGGTTTTCTTGAAGTGCTATTCTAAGTGGATTATAAGCACATTGTGATCTCATGATAATTATCTTAATCAGAGCATGATATAATAAACACAATATTTAGAGGCTTGAATATAGTTAATGACATGATATTAAACTGAATATCATTTTCAGATGATTATATTGTAATAAAGGTTTGTCAATGTTTTATTGGGGGTTCAAGCCTGTAGCCAAACCACTGAGCCACTAGCCCAGGGGATAATTAAAAACTGTAAAATATAAAAATGGGAACAAATAAAATAAAATCTGGGAAAAATTAAATTGATTTCTTAGGGCAAGTGTGTCTGTATGAGTGAGTGTGTGTGTTAATGTTCTCACAATAGCCGAAATTTCAACACCACTAATACCGTTGCAAAAGATGACAGTAATTTCACTGAATTCACTGAATACTGATTTGTATAAATGTTGCAATACTTTCACCAAGTGTGTCCTGCAAGCTGAAATTCCATTTCATCGTCACCTCTAGAGGACGTATATGAGCAGAAGGTGGGTTGGACTAGACAGAGCGTCTGTCTAGTGGACTGCAGCAGTCGGAATCAAACAGCTGAAAACATTCAACAGCATCCAGTCCATTCAACAGTCCACCACGTCTTGAACTGGATCCCAGTCCGCTTAAACTGGTTGACAAACTGGTGCCAGGAGCCAAATGTGGAACTATGTCACATGCCGACAAAGACGGACACAAAGCCGACATCAAAACCCCTGTGCTGAAGTTGCTACAAAGCTAAAATTAAGCACAGTGGTTCTGGGACGTTGCTTGATGTTTTTTTCTTGTTTGCTGTGGTTTCGTAGCCGTATCAAATTTTAAGATGCTGAACTTAGCATTGGTATTCAAGTAAAAATTCTGGTATCGTAAAACACTAGTGTGTGCATGTGTGTATGTACCAGTGTGGGGGGGGTGCCTTTCAGGCAGGATGAGGTGCTGGAAGTTGATGACGCAGATGGACTCGGCCCCCAGCCAGCGGTCGGACACTGCCCTGATGTAGTACTGGGATGGCAGTGGCTCGAAGATGGGGATGGTGAACACAATGTTCTGAGGCTCTTCTGTTACCACCTAGAGGGAGGAAGACACACACAAGGACACAGGCCATGAGAACACACAAGTATAATTTGGAGGTAGACACATTGCCTCATGTTAATCAAGGGTTGTGTTTGTACATACTTGAATGGAATCTGATCAAAATGTTTCATCAGAATCAACGCAGGCTAAGAGCTTTCCATTGACAACCAGTGGAATAATGTTCAATTCTACAATAAATATGCAATCAGAAGCGAACGACACTGACTGGACCAGATCTGATTTTTAATAATAGGCCAATATCGGCCCCATGCATCGATCTAACCCTAGTGTGTGATGTGAGACACGCCAACCTGTTTCTTCTGCAGGAGGAAATACTCAGAGTGGTAGATGTGATCGTTGATGGGATCCTCCACCCACAGCCACCAGGGCTCGCCCACCGATCCATGGACCTGAACGATGCAGGGACAGAAAAAAAATAGATGTATATATTCTGATATTTTTTTGGCGTTAGTTATATTAGTAAGGAGTGAATAGTGGTTTAACATTCAGAAATACAGATGGGATGAATATGATGGGCTGATATTTCTGGATTAAAGCTGCCAATAGCCAATATATTGTGCCAATATTCAATATCTTTACATGACAAGAAGACCTTGAATTGCTTGAATTGTATTCAACTAGAACACAAATGTAAACTGGTCCTTGATTCACAAATGCAGATTCATTCATTTGTGCTGTCCCTACAAAATAATTAATTTTATAACTTTTGTGCAAATCTGTTGGATTTTTTTATGAAGTATCATACTATTTGTTTATGTATGGTCAAACATATTTGTTTCTTATTTTTATTAGGTATTCAACCAGGGCATTCATAGGTATTCATCATATTACTGAATATCGCACCACAATTCACTCCGTACGTTATCTGCGAGAGACTGCTGGCATAGGTAATGGAAATATACCAATGCAAAGTCACTGTGTGTGTGTGTCTGTCTGTCAGCCTGTTTATGTGTTTATAGATGTCATTCCAGCCTGCTGCAGGGAGCTTTATTGCTGTGTCACTGTCAGCTCAACTCACCCATAGCAATACAGTACACAGCTAATGCCTTTCTGCTGCTGTGGAAAGAATGGCTGGCTAACCGCCGGAGACAGGTTTATGAGATGCTCAAGTTTCCACAGAAAGAACACACCACACCTACTTACAGTCTAGCACTTTCCTAAACAGGTTAGTGGCTTTCTGGCATAAGCCTATATGGCACCACCTAAGAAAAACAGCAACAGTGGGACAAACTAAGGCTAGAAAGATATATAGGGCTGATATTGGACTTTTGCTAAAAATCCAGTCAGTCCAGTCTGTGTTGTCCACCTCCCTGACCACAGGTAATGAAAATGTTCTTCTATTTTATTTATCCATTAATTGTTCAATAATGTTTGTGAGCAAGAAATTTCTTCATTTAAAGGCAGTAATGCATCCAAGAGCTTCCCCTACCATTTAATAGTAAGGGTGCTTTAAAGAGCTTCAAACCCACCTAAAAGACCTCCCAAGGTCTACTTATCATGTAAAGATATTGAATATTGGTGCAAAATATTGGCTATTGGAAGCTTTAATCCAGAAACCCATATTGGTTTAACCCTGGAATAAACAATAATAGAAGTGGAATGCCAACAACTGTTTTGTTTTCATAACGAGTCAATATGGTGTTGGTTTCCTGGGTGCCGTCAGGGAGGAGGCTCATGTGTTGGTACATGTGTCCTGGCTACGCAGCCGGATCAGGGCTAAGCCAGCGAGTGTTCCGTTACCACTCTCCCATGAACGGAGCATGCATTGCTAATCGGACATAAACATTCATCTTCATATTCAATCCTGCTACAATGAGCTTCCTATTCCTTTCAGATGCCATGACAAACTGACGAGTGAGCTTCCCATGATCCCGCTGGCCTCTCTGCCCACTGAGGTGGGACACGCTGGCGAGGGCCTGGGGGCATTCTGGGCGAGTTCTCAAGGACAGATGGAGGGTTCATGAGTCATGGCTATGACAACGGGTAGCATCTTCACAATAACAAGGTGGAAAGGAGAAATAAGTATTTTTCTGGTCCACGGAGCAAAATTACCATTATGATAGGGTTGTTGATCAATACCAGTGAGTCAATGATTGGCCAGGAGATTTCTGCCTTTCAAAACTCACTTTCCAACCTGTTCTCCCCACCCATTGGAATTGCATGGTGATAGATTACCTCTCTGTTAGACGTTTCTGTTGGAGCTCTGCTCTAATTAGCCAGCTTACTCCTCTCTATTGTGAAAATGTGGCCTTACTGTGTGTGTCACTTACAGCTCAAGGGGAAAGGAGGGTGGGGAGGCTGTGTCAGAGACTTGCGTAGGAGGAAGTAAGTTTTATCTAGTCCTATAGAGGTCATAGATTAGTGAGTAGCAATAGAAATTCCTGAAAAGCAAACATACTAATCTCTCTTATTAGCGAGAAAAAAAAGGAAGAAAAAAAACCCTGACACTTTCCAAAGTAAAGGCTGCGAGAGTGGAAAACGCTTGTGGGACTTTATACATACAAAAGCTGCACGGGGTGTTTTACCAGCTGCTAGTGCTCGTTTATTTTCACAGGCAACAGAGGTTGTGCAGTGGGATTCACACTTTCACTCATTACTTTCTCTCCGACTGCAGGAGAAACAGGAAAAAGCACAGCACACTTCCCCCCGGTGGCAGACTGTGGCGCGCTAATGCGTGACAACATATTACTACTGCTGGGAGCGTTCAAGGCCGCATGGAGGTGTGCTTTTAATGCGGCAGCTCCCTTTAAGTGTGGGTTAATTTATGTCTGTGTGTTGTAAATAAAGAAAGCGATATGACGAGTCGAGATTGTGAACAGCCTCACAGCGCTATATAATTAATTTATATTAATTTGATCACAGCTTTGATCTCTATTTGAATTTGATCAGCTGCCTTCACCCCTCCATGGATAATACAACAATAGCTTATAGCATGTTACGTACATACATAGAAGCATGGCTGGTACGACAATGTAATTTATTATAAAATGTCAGAACATGTGTAAAAAGATTTGATTCATACATCACTTTATGGCAGCAGCCCATGTAAACTGATAGATGAAGAACCCAGAAGTTCTTCTGTCATAAGATGTGTGAAACATGGCGGTTAAATTCTCACAACAATCCAACATTTACTTCCTTTAATTGTTTCGATGCTGCTCAATAAAGCATTTACTGATACACAGGATTTGACGATATAATCTTTTGTGCCAGAAAGAATGATGCACTAACCCACAAATGGCGGCTATAGAGGACATCGGGTTATGCCTTCATAAATGCTGCAGGGTTGAGTGTATGAGTGTAGGTATGTCACTGGGGTTATCAAGTGGTCTCCTCCCATCACAGATGTTTCGTTGATTTAGGCCCACGACATCTCCAGAAGGCTCGACAGTGATTTATGGTGTCCCAGACGCACCTCGACATCCGCTCTCAACACCAAATACAACTACAACTTCCTACACTACGTCCGTGCTTAGGCCTATCCCCAATTCCCAACATTACTCAATCACTTCTAAACTTTCTCTTGATTGCAACAATGGAAAACTAATGGGACGGCTGAGGTTAGCCAGGTTATGCTACATTTGGCAGATTATATAGGCTTATGTCCTCCTCTCTGTTAAATCCTTTCATCTACCTGTTATTCTGATTTTATGTGCTTTTGTTCTGATCATATTCTGTAAACATCTTATCATAATAAGGGATATAAGGGAGCGAACAACTTTCAAATTAAAACACAGTGCCTGATTCTATACATGAAATAGCATTGAAAACCGGTACGTTAACATATTTCTAGGAAAAATGTAAAACTGTGGCCGGTAAAAATTTTTGTTGGCAGGGATTTGGTTTTGCTCACCAGCCCTTGGCAAGTGAGCCAAAAAGTTAATTTCAGACACTGGTGGAGATGTATAAAGGAGATCAGTGTCTCACTTGAATTTACCTCTTGAAGACTGTGGTGTAAAGTATGTACTGTACACTGTGTACCTGCCATAAACAGGCTGGTTCAACATCACAACAACAAGAAACAGCACCACAGCAGTGCTACGTGTCATCCATGTTTACCTGGTCATTCCACCTGAAGTCCGGGGTGACGACGAGGCGTACGCGCAGGACGGTGCGTGTGATTGGCTGGATGCTGGCCTCCATCATGATTGAGGGGATCTGGTGGACGCACTGTTTGACCTTTAACCCGATGTTGACATGGTGCAGCATGTGACCTGGGTGCAATAAAGAGGAAAAACTTCATAGTAATCTTCAATCTGGTATATATTGTACCATGTCTACATTGGTTACCAAAATCTAACACTTTCTTCACAATTTAACACTTTGTGAATTTAGATAGTTCTATTCAAGACATTTCAATACTTTTTCAGTACCAGCAGACACCATGCTATAGTCACTTGCTGGTACAGTCTAGTTGTCCTCACCAATCTCATCCTTCCTCATTTCCTTGAGCTTTTCTACAGTGAGCTTCCTCTCCTCCAGCCGGTTCAGCACTGTATGGGGAAGAATGGAGAACTGGCGGAGGGGGTGGGCGAAGCCCCATAGGCGCTTGTCAATCACCTTACAGAGGGTGAGCAGTCGGTAGGTCATGGCAGGCCAGCGCTTCCTCAGGGCGATCTCGAACAATGCCCTGAAAATCCGAGCGGCATTCTGGGAAGTGACGAGAACAGAGGGAGATGTGAGTTCGTACAGCATTAGCAGAGGGCGAGATGGATTTAGAGGTGCATTCATACAGTTTTTTTTCTTTTCAAGAAGTGATACGAGTACTGAACTTCAAAGTACATGCAAAGCATATGTCATTAAAGTATTGATATCAGGACAGGTTGATTTCCCGATAATATTATGAGTACTTGGGTTGGCTCTGATCCCGATACTAGCGATACTACTGGTCCATCTCTAGACAGATTATTTCACTTTTTACCCAGACATACATTTTCCACGCTACTTCACGCAGCACTCTAAAGTTGCCATAAAGGGGGACAAAAAATATTTTTTTAAAATTTTTTTACTGGAGCAAAAGTCACTTTAAGCGCTTGAATGGTACATCAAGCTGTAGAATGGTGATTGATCATGTCTGATCTCGAGGCGGTCCGGACCGTTCAGACATCCAGGTCGGCCGTGGCTGTGCACTGATGGATTGCTCATGTCTGTTCTGAAGACGAGGTCAGGTGGCAGCGCTGCTTGCTGATAGACTGGTCAAGTCTGGTCAGGCCGTGATTGATTTGGTCAGGTGTTAATGTGATCACATTGATTGGCGAGGTCTGAATGCGCTTTGGTGATGGATTAGTGAAACCTGGCTGTGCTATGATTGATAGCTGGGGTGAGATTGGGCAGGCCACATGTGTCTTGAAGAATGGGGATAGCAAACAGACTGACAATGACACCTGTTGGGCTCACACTCTGCTATTTTGTTTGTGTAAAAACTGCTGCCTAAACTGCATTTTGTGGTGAAGTGCAGGTCGTGCGACACTCCCTACAGTAGCTGCTACGATCAGCAACCAGTACTGATGTCCAACTGCCAAACAACCACAACACACCGTAATAATTCCTCACAACTTTACTACCGATAGTTTCTGGTAGTTGTTGCTGTCCTGAACTGCCAGCTGCCTACGTAATGCGAAACCCCGCCTCTTCTTCATTGTGATTGGTCTGTCCACCACAAAAGTAATCCACATTTTGAGTGCTCCTCTAAAACGTTTAACTTCTCTCAGCTTTCTAGTGCTTCGCTCAGGCACAGTATCTTTTCCAAAGCAACCACTATCCGTCCACCTTGTAGCTGCTCCCCATTCAGTTTGATGCAGTGGAATAGTGTGAACACAGCCTTAAAGCATGCTGTTCATCTGTTGCTAGAAAAAGAGAGCACTTAACACCAAAGCCAAAGTTTACACTTAATAATTACACTAACAGAGAGTTCCCAGTTATTCTGGCATGTTTAAGACATTTCCATCCTGATAGATGAATGACTGCTCTCAGGTTTCAGCCCCTGCTGCTGTTTAGGTTCAGTGTCTCTTTAAGGGTTTTGACGCTGTAAATATTTATAGGTGACCACTGGTGACTTTGCTCTGCTGGGCCTTAATAACTTTTTTCTCTCACGGTGAGTCCTGCTGTTTTGCGGTCAAGTGCAAAGGCTGTAGAACTGCTCAGTCCCACAGTTGCTAAAGCCATTGCTCAGTGTGTGTGTGTGGTTGCATATGCAATTGTGCGTGCATGCATGACTATATGTGCATATGTGCTGTCGTGGCAGAGTGGGTGTATACATGTGTGTGAGTGAGTTTTTGTATAGGAGTAGGCTGGCAGTGTGGGAGTCTGGATTTAACATCAGATCCTCTTCGCTCCACTATGGCTGCCATCACAGGCTCCCCAGCCGCACATCTGAAATCAGCCGAATTAGGAGCAAAGAGGGAATCTGCCTGAACTATTCCAACTATTCAGCCACATGGAATCAGTTACTGCGGGAAATCTTGGATAGATAGCTTCACCAGAGGATGAGAAGAGTTGGGGGAAAGGGAAGATGAGAAAAGGAGGGAGGGGGATTAGCTTCCAGTCCGATTGTAAAATATGTGCCCGGGAACATATTTATTTCCAGATCTGAAAAATCATTTGATTTTCAAGGGGATGAAGCTGTGATGCCTGCTTGCAGATTAACTGTGGCAGTTCATGAAAGACCCTTAATACAGCTAAACAAAGGGAGCGCTGATAAAACAGGAAACGCATCTATTGCTTTGTTATGTTATGATTATGTAGGACGCGGAGATAAACCCCTGACTGTACATAATGCAAATGGAGAGACTTTCTGTTCTAGGAATCTGACCGCAGACATCACTCGTGGATTCCTGGTAGTTTCTCAGCAGCTCGCCTCCACTCTCATGGCAGAAATATAGCTAAACTAGTAGGTTTGGAAGACAAGGGGAGTGTCTGGAAATGTATGAAGACAGTGTTAAAATCCCCCACCCATAAACAGATACAATGGTTACTACAAAGTCTGACATGCCCTTAGTGGCTTTTCCAGGATTTCACAACACATTCTCAATTTTGGAACTGTAGATAGTAGTGATTATGATTAGAACCATTCTGATGTTTTTCAAACCAAATAATCATCTCAATATGGTTTGAACATATAAATTGTTTGGCAATAATGTTGCTCATGAGCAGTCGTGACAGTGAAGTAACTGTATTGAATTTAAAATGTGAAACATAACATGAAATAAGAGATACAGGCTAATATCGTGTCTGTGTGTGTGTGCATTAGGGTTTGACCGTAATAGGTTTTTGAAGGCCAATAGCAATATTTTGTGATGAAATGTAATATGTGTAAATCTTTTCATTCCAAAACAAATCCCAAATATTAAAGTATTCAGTGTGTCCACCGGGATGGAATGGCTTCTGAAACACCATTTAGACATTTGCACTCGGTCAAGATATTACATTAAAATCAATTAATTAATTCATTATAATAAAATTCAGGTTAAGGGCTTCCCACAGATAACCAGTGTAGTATTAATAAATTCTACGTAATCAATCAAACTGCATCATATCAGAGGTGGATGAACCTAACTACATCTGACAACATCTGTTTTTTTAATTTTTTTTTTATAAAAGGCCAATATGGGTGAACCTCTATATCGGTTTAAACCTAGTGTGTGTGTGTGTAGTGTACGTTTGCCTGACCTGTGCCACGTAAGACAGGTCTGAGATGAGGGAGAAGCTGTCCACCTCCGCTCGGCCAATGTAGGTCTGCAGCAGAATATTGATCTTGCCGTAGCCATTCTCCACCCCACCTGCAGCCGGCAACTCGCAGTAGTTATACAGCAACTGCTCCAGCTCCTCCACCTCCTCCTCACGGACCTGCCAACACACACCACCAACACAATGCTCTCTGCATGGTTTCATAGCTTCATACAATGTTTAGTGAATGCATTTATTTAAAGCACACATTAGAAAAGCAGACACACAAAACACTACTGCCACAAAACAAAAACAACAGGTATGTAGTCTGTGTGAAGTGCAATGACATGCAGACATGGTCATTTATCAGCTTATTTGCAATGCTTCATAAACTCATAAACAACATTTGACAATATTTAAGGCCTTTAATTTAATTCAGATGATTCAATTTATTTTTTGTGACTTTTTAATGACCCTGATTTGTATGTGATCTCAGCTCTCTGGCTCCCTGGTACAGCAACATAGATCATATTACATAAGACCATTGCTGATACAACAATGTGGTGCATTGTGTGGTCTAACCATCACAAAAAGATTCCACTAAATACAGTCATGCTTGAAGGTTTGTGGGGAAACAAATAACCTCATAAAATTCTTATCTAAACCTCAAATCTTAATGAAGATATCCCAAATAAGGAACATGCACAAATAAAGATGAGATACAACCCTTTAACAAACAACAGACAGGGGGGAGTTGTCTGTTCATATTAACTCTCTATTCACTCACTTTGTTGCTATTTCAAACAAGATAGAAATAATATCGCAAAGGTTAGTGATGGTGATTGAAAATATAATTCAATATTGCGTCGGTCGTGCGCAGATTATGAGGAAATAAACATGAGATGGAAAACAGTAGGCAGTCGTTAACTATGGTGGACTTGGTGGCAAAGATAGGCACTACTTTATCTATCTGGAAATACAGAGTTAAACCTAATGGGGAACCGGAAGACACTGAAAAAAATATCTGTAGACTTTGCAAAACTCTAATCCAAGTTTAAGATGGACAGACAACGATCCTGCATGGTCATCTGCGAGTTCACCATGCAGAATATGCCACATTACCAGGACTTGGGGCAGTTTTTTTTGTTTTTTTTGAGAGTGGGCTCATTTGAACTGTTTTCTTGAAAGAACAACATTCATCTGGTTCATTTTGTTGTCTAATGTGGCGGCATAGGGCAGGGCAGACTGATAATGCCCTATCACCATCACAAAAAATCTTGGTCGAATCCACCAGGTCCAGAGGAAGAAAAACAGCCCAGACCAGGACACTCACACAACCATGCTTGACCGTAATGATAAGCTTCTTTTGGTGGTGGACAGTTTTGGGTTGTCGCAAAACATGCAATTTTTGACTGCCATCAAACAGTTCAATTCCTCATCTGTCCAAAGAACAGACTTCCAGAAATTTTCAGGTTTGTCCAGATGGTCTCTGGAAAACTAGGGTTGGACAGATTTGTTCTTTTTAGACAGTAGAGGCTTATTCCTGGATACCCTTCCAGGTTTCTCTCCTGTATTTATGGGAGTGACACACAAACTCCACCAAGATCTGAACTGATAGGTTAACTTCATACCCAAGTATTTACCACCTGATTCTACTTACCTACTTGATATAACTAATGCAGGAGGAGGTTCACTTTAAACTATTTTCATTTACTACATGCACAATTTCTATAACAATTTCTATAATTGCACAAGGGGTTCACAAACTTTCAATCATGACTGTATATACAACCATACATCACTGTATGGCAGTAGTCAATGCAAACTTATGACGAACCATTGATGTGAGGTCAAGTGAATTTAATTTCATAAGGTGTGAAGAGATAGTTTAAGATACATTTTCACAATAAAACTTCCTTTGATTAATTAGATACTGCTCAATAAAGAACAGACTTGATTTGTAGAAATGATTCTCACCCCATGTGGTGTAGTTTGATAGTGTACAGGTATAGAGAAGTGAAGTGACTCATCCTCACTGACTGCAAATAACAATCATGGAGCCAGCTCAGCTGAGACCACATAGGAATACTCAAAATGAAAACTGAGTCATTATCAGTCAGTGGAAACTCCACTGAAGTTTGTACAACCACCAAACACGGTGAGTTAGTTTCTGCAATTCCATCTCAGCCCTTTAACAAATTAAATGAATGGGATCTAGTATTTCAGAGCTCCAAAAAGAGCATAAATGAGCATCAGATTCATCTTAAGCTTGTGCAGCATAATTCAAAACTCCAAAAGGCCTAGATTTACCTCACTGTACCTCATGTAGTGCTATTCTAGGTATCGAAAACGATAATTTCCTCTTCTTGTGAAGTATGGCAACCGAATCAAGGAAATGGGCTGATCTTCTTTACAGCTGGCCAGCCAATAGAGGACATTTGGGGGCAATGAATAAGCAGAGCCTTCTGGCAGAGCACTGTAGGGTGACATGGCTGTTCATATTTTCCAAAAATAAGTTGTCAGTGACACGTAGTACAACATAATGATGTAATTGGAGGCCTTGTGGATTCACAGTGCAATTGTTTGGTGACTAAAACACATTATGCTGCATGAGCTGAAATTCGATGGTCATTTTATACCCTTTTTTGAATTATAAACAAAGAGACCCAATTCACTTCAGTAGTTTGTTAGAAGTCTGAGATGCATCGTTGCAATTTTTCATTTTTGGGTGAACTCTTCCTTTAAACACATCAGTGAGATCTCCTTGATCAATGCCCTGAGTACGACAGGTGTAGCTTTTAGATGGTGACCTCTCACCTTGACCTGCTCAAACTCTTCAGCCTTGGACACAATATTGAGGATGTCGGCCTCGGTTTTCTGGGAGTTGAACAGCTCGTTGAACGTCTTCATGGAAGCGCGGAAAAAAGAGATACAAGAGATTCAGAGCTTAACGTGTTCTGAATTTGACAGATGTTTTCCAATGAAAATCACAATCTTACAAATGCATGAGATGAACAATTGTGTATTGGATACTTGAAATGGACTTGCAAGGTTATTTCATTTGCAAGGTTACAATGATATAAGAACTCGGGTTGGAACGATAAATCAGTTTGCCAATACAGAGCTGATATTGGCTGTCAGTGTTGTCCACCTTGGATATGATGGAGGTTCCTCCCTGACCACAGTTGGTGAATATGTTTTTATTAGGGCTCCAAGAACCGCAGGTGCTGAAACCCTATTGTTTTTGTTAGAATAATTATTAGGGGTCGAAACACTGCAGGTCCCCATTAATGGCCACTTGAGGCCATCTTTGTTCTTTGTTCATCTTTTATCAATGTTTAACCAGAAAAAATCCTTCCAGTGGGGTGTAGGAGGCCTCAACTTGCCTTTCATTAGTCATTAGTATGGCTTTCCATGGAGAGTTTTAGTGTCCCATAATGATCTGAATGCTGTTTGACAGGCTTTATCACACTGACAAGAACATATTCTGAGGGAAACTCTGAAAACCCTGAACCCTCAAGACCTCACTGATCTAATTTTGACAAACAGGTCCTACCCTGTTTAAAAACAAGTGAATGACTTAAAAGTATACCATCAACCTTCTGAAGCGCTGTATGGGTAACCTGGAGCTCTATCATAGTGTACCTCTATGGTGTTATATTTGATGTAGAAGTGGCTGGCCGTCCTGCCCATGTCGGTGGAAGCAAAGTACCCGGTACGCTCCTCAAAGCGAATCATCCTGGCCTTGTCCAGCTTCCTGCCTGACTCCACCACCAGCTCCTTCCTGTACAGCTCCAAGGCG
>CABFOQ010018853.1:0-10270 GCA_900660455.1 Gephyroberyx darwinii
GCACGCCGAGGAGCGCCGTTTGGTAAATCCGCGCGAGGCCTTGTCGCGGATCTGTCTGTTGATCACCTCAATGTAGGCATCTGTCACACAGATTTTGCGTGCTGGTTCCATACCCACCTGTCAAAGCAAGACAGAAAAGCCAACATGTTTACTGTAACATCATACACTGTACCAGAGTGACTTGTTTTATCTCTTTGACTACCGCTCATTTCATAATATTACTAAAACCAATGAGTTTTAGCTGTACCAGTGGTACAGCGATGACCTTGTGCAAGCAAACTGATGATGCTCATTGAGAAAGTAGTTGTGGTATACAGCAGTGTATTCTATCATGGTGGCCCAACACGGTGAGAAGATGGTCTCTTTAAGTAAAGAGACATTTCCTAACAGATAGCCAGACCTGCTAGGTGAAATGCTAGGACCTATCAAAGTCTTTTGAAACCATTAAATGAATTATGACATTTTATACTCCACAGTTAGTCTGCACCCATACTGCACTGGCCTCACAATTCCTGTTCATGATGTCAGTGCACAGAGTTACAGTTCAGGTCAGTTTGATTTGGTTTGTCAGTGTGAAAATGAGGCAGAGGCGGAGAGGATACCATGCCGATGCCACCGCAGACAGACCTACATGTACAAAACAACGAATACAGGAAGATGTGTACAAAACGATGCACGTTAAAACCCCAGAGGAATGCAACAATTTCTGGTGACTGCTGGCTAACCACCTGTGCACTGAGCTCCTGCTGGTTGATGATGTGTTTGACGGCGTTCTGCCACAGCATCTTTTTGCGGCGCAGCCCAGGTGAGAGGGACGGGGTCCGGCAGGCGGGCTCACACAGCGCCATTGGGGAGACTCCTGATGTCCCGGCGAAGGTCACCATGGTGATGACCTTGGGTGACCTCAGCAGCTGGTGTCAGATCAGGAGAAGGCAGCAGTCTGGAGCGGGAGGGGGAATTTTGGTGAGAAAGGAGGGAAACAGGGTAGTCAGTGAGGATCCACTTCAATGATAATTCAGAAAGAAAATCCCTTGAGGGTGGTGTTGGGATGATGATGGTAAATGATGTTGGTGATGATGAGGATGTTTTGATGTTAATTGCTGTAATGTTATGTCATGTCTTGTGCTGTGTTGTCACAAACATCTCCTCTTGTATATTATTTGTCTCAGTGGACTGATGGAGCCCAAATGTTTCTGACTCACTACTCTCTTCCTGAGCTCCTCTGAGGTCTCCTTAGCATAGTGTCTTTCTATCACCTGCATGGTAACACCACAGTGACCACGTTTCTCACCTGTATTTATGAAAGTGCCACACAAACTCCTTCCCAAAGATCTGACCTTTTATTGATTAACTTCATACCCAGTTATTTACCCATTCTACTCACCTACTTGAAACAACTAATGCAAGAGGAGGTTCACTTATTTTTGCGTCTGCACTAATTCCTGTTCAACTACTATATGCACAATTTCCTCTGAAAACATGAAATTGGTAAACATAGCTCCTTATTTCAGATAAGAAAAGGCACATTTTGATTAAATAAGAATCCAATGGTGTTGTGGCACGTGTACTAATATGATCTACAAACTGAGCCACACAGGACCTCTGTCCAAGATAGGGTATGTGTGTGTGTTTTCTAAAAAAAGAAAAAAACCTAAATGTTCATGCTCCTGTGATATTATAATTAATATAGACATGACTGAGTCATTAAAGTGTGTGACTGATGTGTCCTTGGGACTGGTTGCAGTTCTGTGTGTTGAAGTGTGTTGGAGAAGGCCACCTGGTTGACGCCACGTGTTAGACACAAAGTGTGCCAGAAAAATGAGGCAGCTCTCCAGCAAATGAACTGGTTACCAGATTTAGACCTGAGCTGGTTAATGCCCAGAGATAAACTCCTTCTGGCTCTATAGGCTGCACTCCCACCCACCCTATCCCACACTCTCATGTCACAACACTGGTTCTCACTGGGCCCATAGATAGACCATACACCACAGCACACAGACTGGATCTAACTTTGACATTTTTAAGCAAGTGTCATGTCATGGAGGCTGAATAAATCTTATCTTTTCAGCCTTAAATGCTGCTGCCAAATACAACACCCAAGAGTAAACAATATTTCAGTCTCATCAAATAATAAAGACTGGTTTCCAATATCTTAATCATAACCCCCCCCCTATTTTACAGCACACACCTCTGAGAAGCAAACAAGAGTATATATATAAAACTGACCTTTATTGTGTAGCATGTTGTGTATCCATGCCTCATGTCCAAAGGAAAATGACCATAGGATATATTCATCCTGAGGACAGGTAACCCTGCTGATTCCTTTGCACAGGAATTCTATACTGAGCTGAAAATTAAGGCATAATCCATGAAACGGAAAATGAAACTGAAGCAATCCCCACTGTGATGGCTCGTCCAAAACTGATTAAGAAAGAGAGAAAAGTCCAGTCAAGATGAGTAGAGTTGCTCTGGCAGGATTGCAGGTCACCACCTGCAGCAGTTTGGAAATAGAGTCACGGGATTGCCACGAAGCAAAGCTGCAGGAGTGAAGAGTCCAAAGAGGATTACTTAGTCAGCAGCCACTCTCACTGACCCGCAAAGCCAAAGGCATTGGCTCCAAGACAACACCAACATGAAGACAGCTCTGCCTCTCTTGTCTAGTCAGTCAATTGTTTAATTGAAGTAGGGTTGACTTGTTTATGGCAGCTGGTTGTAAACTCTTACTTTTACTCGTTACTTTTTAGCACTGTATTTGTCATCCACATTCACTTTTTTAACCCTGACTGCCAACAAAAATCCTCCTGGTGGGAAAATAAACATTGATTGATTGGTTGATTAAAGGTTGCAGGGGCCACCTTGATTTTGAGGTCCTCATAAAAGACTTTGAAACCAGTAATACAGTCTTCTACTCTATGTCAATGTCCTTTGACTCTCTGTAACACCACATCATGTAATAACCTGTCATAATGTAATAACGTTGTAATTAAACCGGATAATGTAACACTTGGCGGGTAACATAATAAACATGTTCAACAGCTAGCGTAATAATGTTTTTGCGGATAATGTAATAACATACTACATGCTTACTACATTACTATGGTGACATGTACTTGCTGGGTTGATGCCATCAACAGGGCTGTGGTCCTTGTGGTTGTAAGCTGGTTAAAACCTCTAAACGCACAAAGCTCCCAAGACTGACCTAATGAGTTCCCATCTGTCCCACTGTGACTATGTGTAGCCCAAACTATTCTTGCTGACATCTAAAAATTGTTACCAGCTCTAAGGCAATTAGTTCTAAAAATGGACTAAAGCACCTTTGAATGCCTTTAATTAGATGTTTGGCTCTATCTGATGAACAATGACAGAGAATGAGTAATTCCATGTGCACCATTGTGGAATGATGTAGCCTTAGTGTAATTTATAAACATTTTCACAAACTGAAGACAATGTACAAATCTAGAAGGTAAGGCATTCATTTAATACTCCATTTACCGTGTTTGTGTGTGAGCCTGTGAATGCCTACGCTACAGTACACATTCAATCTGTTATTTTATAATGACAACTCTTCTGAACTTGTCTCCATCTGAGAGTAGAGTTAGGATGGGCAAGTCCCCTATGGGTAAAACCCCAGAAGCTAATTAGTATTAAGGCTAAATGCTTTGGCTGTCCAGTAATCAGCTGATTCCCATTGGCACTCAATCCAAGAATAAATCCTATAGCCTACGTGCTTGCCAAACACACTACCTATGCCGGACGCAAAAAAAAGATCTTAGTCTCTTGGTATGAATCACAAAGGTGCTGTGTGTGTGGTCAAAAGTTACAACAGTGTAGGCATGCCAGCTTTTGTTGCCAGTGGCACATGTGCTTTAAAGCAAAGGAGCGTACAGGTCAGGTACGGTCATTTTGCCGAAACACTTTCATACTGACACACTCCACCATCTCCTACCCCTTAAATCTTCAATATGCTGCATCCGACAGATTGAAAAACATAAAACAACCTCAAACACACATCACAGACCACTCTACTGGGCCTTTAAGATGCTGCAATTTTCAAGTGCTGCCAAGGATTTGTGACTCACGCAGTAAAATAGAATAGTAAATTACTAGTGATTACCAGCATTTCATGTGCAGTAACAGAAACCTGCCAACCCCCTTTGTATTTACCATGGTGGTTTAAGCCTCATGAGCTCAGTAACTCTTCTAGCTGATATTATCCCATTCTAAGGGGTCAGGCACCAAGAGCTATCTACTGGAGGCTCAACTGAGAAAAAGATGACAGCAGGTCATGACGTAGGAGGACAAAAATACTGCCATATAATAGACTCAGGGGTCTGATGGCTTAGTGGGGTTAAGAGACTCGCAGCAATTGGCTAAGCCTGCTAAGTGGTATTGTGAGAAGCACCCAGCTTAGATCTCAAACAAAGGTGATGATGTGACATGAACTCCATCAATCATAATCTTGCTGTTATGCAATATACTCAGGTTTAAGTAATATTAAACTGTAATTCATGAATAGTGGTTAGTGTCGGGAATTTTAGTACTCCCAGGAAATTGCAGACTGGACAATTCCAGTCTTTGCTGCTTCAACAGTGTCTCCAATCAGTTAGATGATGCTGACTCACTACTGTCGCCAACTGGTAGAAAAATACCTGTTGTGAAAGCACTCTTCTCCACAACCATAGGCTATGGATTTATTGCCTGTCACCCGTTTACAAGAGCTAACAACCTCTATGATGTGATTCCTTCTCCAGATGTTTTGGAAAGATTTGCAGGGGCAACGTGAAGTGTAAAGGGAATTTCCTCTAAAATTACAAGCTATTAATAAATATTAATAGAATCAACATTCATTGATTTGGAAATGAGAAATTGGATCAACACAGACGGATAATGGAGAGCTCATGTGTTTGCCTGTAGTGCCTGAACACTTGGTAATGAGATCTTTCTCTTTTGAAAACGACCCTACCATACCTTACTTATTATTTTTAAATAGATGGTATTCTATTTGTTTGAATATGACATGGCTAGATTTTCATATATCAACGTTTCATTGGCTGTATGTTGATTATTATGATTTTGATGGTGACCACCAGTTCAGTGTGGTGCTCTGCCACACCCTAACCCTCACATAACATTATTGTACTTTATGGTATTTTTTATCTCCTATTGTATTAATATTATAGCATTTTCTTTTGACCTACTGTAATTCTATGATATTTTACTATATATTTTTTAACTTTATTATTATTAGTTGTAGTATTATTTTACTATAGTTAGGGATAGCATGAGGTCTACTGTGCGCCTGGGCTGTTTGTGTTCATTAATAAAGCCACTCTCCTGTGGTAGGTTCAAACATCTACCCAGCACCAACCTGGCTGAACGCTAACGCTGGTGTAAATGACTTCTTTCTTAGCCTAACCTAAAACTTAAGTGAAAGTAGCTAGCCTGCCTGTATGCCACATGTCTTGGGGATTTTAATTTTGTTCACTTCATGGTAAGTAATGTGTGTTGACACTGTAGCGGTTCTGAGTGCTAGCCAGCTAGCTAACCTAGTCAGCCAGTTAACGTTAGCAAATGTAGCATAGAGCAATGCTAGCTATCTGGTTGGTAAGTTACTGGTCCGACTTAGCTTCATCCAGTAATGCCTACAGTTGAATAATATTAGCAATTTGGGTAAAAACATGTCTAGAATCCATCAGAATTCAGGTAAAGTCAGCTATTAGAAGAAGACCGTTAACGTTAGCTGTAACGTTAGCATCGCCCAGTAAGTAAATTCACTGACAGCTGTCAGATTGACATTTTTCTCAGGATGTGTTAAAACGTTACATTTGGCTCTCTGTTAGTCGTCTAATTAGGTTAACGTTAGGTTGACCAGTTGAATTTGATCAAAAATCAACGTTTAGTAGCATGTCAGCTAACTTGAGCATACTGGACGTTCCACAGGCCAAAGGATAACCCGCCGTTTTCCTGACTTTGAAAGGCCCAGGAGGAGACTCAGTTTGGGGCTGAAGTGTCCCCAATCTCCCAGCCTCTTTGAACCTCGAACAGCAACGCCACCTTGTGACGAGCATCCAACATGACAGGTGGGGAATAGTAGACGTTTCCTGAATCACCAATACTCATCACTATGCACCTGCTACAGTACTGCCTGTAACGATAATTAATGGCTTCCCAGTTGATTGTACTGCAGATCAACAGAAGTGCTGAGGTTGCAGAATATGCTGCCTAACCAAAATCAATAAAGAACCATTGCCAGAGAGAGACTGGCTGAGGAGGGAACACATTGTGGGAGAGTGTGTGTGTTTTTGAGCTTTTCATCTGTACTTGTGGTGTATGCATATGTATGTGCATGTCTTCTGCAGCCAAGCCTATATTGGGTGAGCGTATATAGAAATCACTGTCCAGACATTTTGCCTGTGTTGCCGTCCGCTGAACTCCTTGAACCTCAAACCAAGTAGCTGAATGGCTGTCACTCAGTTCCCTTCTCTCCCTCTGTTTCTCTCCCCCCCCCCCTTCCCTCTCTCTCCCTCTCCCAGAGACACAGAGGGTGGATAGTGAAGTCCATTGTGTTAGTGAGATGTTTATTAATGAGAGGGAGAGACAGAGAGAGCTGAGCTGTTACAGAAGGGCTAATCGCTAAGCTCTTCTTTAATACGGTCAACCAGTCCGCCTGGTCAACCAAGTTAGCTGACTTCGGACTGTGGAGCCTCAAGTCAGGGACGCAGGAATTGTTCTTCTGCAGGGCCATTCGTGGATTTGTGCTTGTGTGAAACTTTCCATCCAAGTTTGAGTTACTTTTTCTGGACAGACATGGCCGAGGACAAGTGTGTGTGGTTGTCTATTGCTTTATTGCAGCCAAAGTCGGTAGCGTAGAATGTATGCCAGTGAGCACATGTTGAAGTTTTAACTCATTTGTCAAGGAATTGTGAAATTGCGTGTCTTTGAATTGTTTTGTAGTTATTGATAGGCTAGGCAAACAACTTGATAGGTTTTCATGTTTCATGTATGGGTTTAGCTGGATTGGTTTTTTGTAGTCTTATGTGCCTGTATGCGTGAGTGTCTGTGTGTATTTCTGGCTTGTGCAGGAGGTGTTTTGTGTGTATCAGGGGTTAGTGTGTGTCTGAGTGTGTGTGGGCTGTTGTGCAGTTGTTTGCCTGTCATGCCCCTGCCTGCGCCTGATGTCCCGGCCTCTCGGAGGCTGGCACTGGATTGTCGTACCCTTCTGGACCATCGCGTTGGAAAGGGTAAGTGCCATCACCACCTCCTCTGTTTAGAACAGTGTTTTTCTGAGAAGTTATTTTCTTTCCTGTTCTGTTATGTCAGACATAAGGAAATCTAGCTGCAAATTGAGTTTTGAGCACGAATGTTGTTTGTAAGAGCTTGTCTTGTTCAGAACTGCCTTGTCCCCTGTAAATTGTATTTTGTCTATTGCGAAGCTTGTTGATGATACTTGAAAGCTTGAGTAGGCTAACAACCTACATCAAAATGAACACTGGTTGTGATTGTCACAGGTGAGGGGTTGCTGTTAAACAATCTGCACTGATAAAACAAAAGAAAAAATCTCCCCAGTCTGTGGCCTTCAGCTTACCCAACCCTCGCTTTTGGCAGATTACAACACTGGGTAGCCAGAAGGTCACCTTTCCAGGAGTAAAGAGAAAAAGCTTTGTTTTCTGTTGTTTGTTGTGAGAGCAACAGCAAGTTTAGATATTATTGAGTGTAATATTGTGAAGTAGATGTAAGCAGAGTAAGTGTAGATGCAGGGTGATGTGGATGAGTACAGTTATGATCATTGTGGACGGGTATAATGTTCAGCCTTCTGGAAGTGTTGTGGGCCTAATTCAGCGATACATCTGTGATGGCACATACCTGCTGTCACCCCCCTTTCCTCCAACAGCCAAGCCAGATTTCTACACAGGTGCTCAGCAAAAATAGCGGGACAGTTACATTAGATCTAAATATCTGGTTGATTAACATTAATTTTTGAGCGTAGTGCTTCTGTCGTTTGGCTATTTTCTTGGTTTTACTAGTCTGGTTTGGATTTTGTACCTTTTCTTTCTGTGCAGACTTCCTGAATTACATTTTCGTGCTTGATGGATTGATTAATATTATGGAATGTACTATGTAAGAATGCTTAATACCATTCTGCCAGATTGCAGATTGTGATTGAATGCTGAATGTATATTTGTAGTGATGTGTGTAGTTTACTTTCTATCATATGTCTTACTTGTGTGTGTGTGTCGTTGCATACTGTTAAATTGTCAATATGTCTCTGCACCTCTTTGGAGTCACCCAACAACGGTATTATTATTATTATGCTATTTCTTAGGTATGACATGGAGAAGGAGGAAAAGAGAGACATTTTGATGGTGGGAATTGGATGGAAATAGGGTAGCAAGTGGCATAAGCCTAGCTGGAGAAACTGAGAGGAAGTAAAGCAAGAGACATGAAAAGATTAATGATGGAAAAGAAGAGGGAAAGTGATGCAGGCAGGGGGCGGAGAGAAGGAGATTGCGTAGGTGGGAGGTCTTCTCCCTCTCTACCCCTGTGGTGCACGTCTCTCTCTCTAGCTCCCTCTCACTCTCTCTGAGAAAAGTGTGTGTGCGCGTGCGTTTGTGCGTGCGTGCGCACACATCCTCTTGAGAAGGAGCACTGTTGCAGAAGGCAAACAGGAAAACCCAAGGTCATCACAGCACGCTTCTCTCTGACGTTGCCTTTCAGCCCCCTTGCGTGTGTGTGTGTTTATGAGTGTGCACGTCAAGGAGCGTGTGTGTAATTCATTGCATCGAGCCAGGCTCTGCACCAATCACGGTGCGCGTTTATATGGCTTTTGGCTTCTAGCACACGTGCAGGCATTCATCCCAGAGTAAGCGGTGTGTGTGTATGTGTGCATTTATCGGTGCCTCTTGGCACAGCAGTGTGGGTCTGTGTGAGCGACTGAATCTGCATCAACGAGGCAGCAGGCATCTATAGTGAGACACTCCAACATCACAATCAATGTATGGTAAGAATGACATTCATACTTTACTCAGTGTATGTGTTTGTGTGTGTGTGCATGTGTGTGTGTTTGCGATTGTTTGTACATGTACGTGAGCAGTGTGAAGCATCTAGCGTTCAGCTAGTTTTCCTACATTCTCCGAATTTCTTGTCTGCTTATCTCTCTTGTGGCAGCCTGCACCTCTCACCCAGTGTAACGTCTCATACAAGCACATTATGGGAACCGACTCTTCTGAGGATACTGCTCGGTTGAATTACAGCATTACAAGGAGGCACCACTTTGAAGATGTTTATTTCCGGTAATTTAGTCCAGTAGTTTTTACTTACTCAAATTGTTTGCTTGTATTGGATGCGATCCTGTTGTGCTGTGTACAAATGTAGCATATTGAGCTAGCTGTTGTTTTTGGCTGTACTAGCTGTGATATGTTGGCAAGCCTATAGCGCTATTGTTTTCTTTAATCAATAGCCTATGTGATATTTGTTGCTCTTCAGTGCTCTTCAGAAAAAGGTGCTACTCAAGTCAAATTTAGCATGGGAATTTGCAAATATTTTCACAGACAGGACATGCTCCTAAATGTTTTTCCTGTGGTTCAAAAATGTTCAGTTTATGTTTGGTTTCAGTTCGGTTCATGTGCTCCGTAGTAAAATGTTCCCACGGAGCTCTGATATAATGGGACATATTAATATCTGGTTAACTGATTTGCCCTCATTAATGGTACAGTCAGCACCGCTGCGTTGAGCTGGCAGACTATTGATGGGAAAAGACTTTTGTTATTTATAGTAGGCTAATAAATTATCCCCCTGGAAGATTAAGCTCAGTTCGGCTGTACTGTACAGTGCAGTGTTGAGCTATGGATATGGTCTTGAGTCCTTCATACCCCGGTCTGGGTGCCAGTTTGACTGTGATTCATAGCGTGTCGGATGGGCCTTGTGTCATGAGGATTTGTTGGCAGGTTAGTCTGTATATCGATGTTCTGGTCGCGTCACATCAGGCATGTTCTCTGCCGCCCACGCTGGATCGGAGGTGCGCATTGAATCGAACATGCTGTACATAGATAAATGACTGGGAATTCAAGTCGTGTGTGTGTGTGTGTGTGTGTGTGTGTGTGTGTGTCTGTGTGTGTCTGTGTGTCTGTGTGTCTGTGTGTGTGTGTGTGTGTCTGTGTGTCTGTGTGTGTGTGTGTGTGTGTTTGTGTGTGTGTGTGTGTGTGTGTGTGTGTGTGTGTGTGTGTGTGTGTGTGTGTGTGTGTGTGTGTGTGTGTGTTTGTGTGTTTTGTGA
>CABFOQ010018858.1:1914-12161 GCA_900660455.1 Gephyroberyx darwinii
TGGTGTGATGGCAACTAAGAAAGGATCGAGAAGAGACACAGCTATGTCAGTAAATGCCTCAAGTTTGTGCCTTCTCATCCTGTCATAGCAACCTAGCTCTCGCTCTCACTCTCTCTCTCTCTCGCTCTCTCTCTCTGTCTCTCTCCCCCTCTCTCTCTCACCCATATGTTGCAGTGGTCCTCATTGTGAATAGGGTGTTGTGGAAGAGCTGGGGAGGCGGTTCTGCGTTTGTAGTCCCTGCCAGAGGCAAACTGCAAGTCAGCAGCCCTGGGCAAAGGTCAGGGAGGCTACGCTGCTTCACAACGATGAGAATAATGACACCGTTTCCTTAGAAACATATAGGTTTGCTATACATTGATCTGCAACTTTAAGTTCTTGTTTAGGATCAGTTTTCCCCAACTTAGATTATGCTTACCCGAAGACTCACTGAACATCGCCATTGGCTCAGTAGGCATAACACAGAGACGGGAGCCTATTGCAGCCCATGGAGGGAGGTGTGCTCGGTCCATGCTGTCCAGGCAGGAATGTGCACTGTATGATGTATGGAAATCACAAAGCGATCCATAATTCATGGTTTCTATTTTGAACTCCCGTGTGACATTTCACTTTGCGCCACTGCTGCAGAAAACACTGGGGGGGTTATTCACTGATGTCCAAGAATTTTGTCTCATTGTGCCGCATGCTCTTTTCCCTGCGCACGCCACATTCCTGGTAAATGAATATAAATCTTGTTTCCCGATGTGTCTCAAATTCAAAACACTCGCTCTTTACAAGTCACTTTTCTGTGATTGATAGCATCCCTCGACCCTTATATCCCAAATATCCCACTGCTGAGGTGAGAGGATTGGACTGGTAGGGTAAACAGACCTGCTAGCGGGGTCGGGGGGCAGGCTACTTTTAAAATAGCTTTTTAAATGCTCATTTCTACTTTTAAGGCTAGGAAATTCCTACCCTAGAATATATATTTCACATCTAGCCCCCATCTTTGCTCAGGCTATATCTACATATTCAGCTGACCTATGGTGAAAGGAGAAATAATTGCAATTTAAAATCTCTTCACTAAAATCAATGATATCCTATTCTTTGGTATTATATATAACTAACCAAGATGCAACAGTTCGATTAACTTCACATAGTACATTTTTAAACACAAAGTAATACATTTTAAAATCCAGCTTCCATGCGATGTGTAATCTGTTTGACAGTTCACCTGGCGATCCAACGTCTCTGTCTTTCAGAACTCACCCTCATCACTTTTTGTTTTTGCGAGGGGAGGCATGTTTGCGTTCGTGACTGAACAAGCCAATCATAATGCGCTTCAAAAGGCAAAGTGAGTACAGTCAAAATATATGTGTGTCAAGACATATTTAATTGGAGGGGATAATTCATCCATCTCCCTGTCTCCCCTCAAATCTACGCCTGTGCTCTGTGTTCCCAACAACATTACGTAAAATGCTGAGCGAGCATAGTTCACCAAAGGCAGTGGCTGTCAGTGGCTGTAAAACTTACCACAGATATATTCTGTTTTTGTTTTGCGTTTGTGGAGTTTATGCCATCACTTTTCAAATCCCCTAAATTTCACCTCCACATCCCATTTCACTTCATGTGAGGTTACTTGCATTTGTCACAAGGTCAGTGATGCTAGTCCTTTTTTTTTTTTTTTTTTAACAATTATCGCTAAATTGTATCCAAACTGTAACTGGTGTGTAAACACTGTGACAACTTTTCCCAGTGATCACAAATTGGGCTCTGTTTATATATATTTATATTTTAATGTGTAAGTTAAGTTGAAGGTTTACATAGTAATAGTAACTAGTAACAGTAACTCCTTTAGTGCCATTATCAATCAAAATTGCATGAACGTCAATGGGGAAATCAGCCAATTGCTTATTATGGAGTTTTTACAGGACAGTAATGTTATGCCTGAAACATATGCATCTCTGAAACAGTGAGGGTCCACAAGCTGACCCCACAAACTGGTTTACCAGCTGACCCAGATGCATGCTGGGTAGGGGAAATGACTTCATTGATGAGGAACGTGTTATCGGTTCTGTCCAGGACATCCTTCATGCAGTATTGTCACCCAGCAGCATGACCAGCAGATAACGCGGCGTAGCAGACATGGCCCCTGACCACAGAGGCAGGACAGTGGACAGTATGCAGGTCTCAGCAAAGCACCACCACTGTCTTTTTTTCCTCTGTCTTTATTTCTTCTTCTGTGTGTCTCTCTGTCTCTTGCTTTCCAACGCACATACTCTTTTCCTTATGTGCAATAAATACAACAGCCTGAAGACAATTATATATCACTTCATCATCCAGTTTAAGTTTATGTTAGCGTCTATTCTTAGTGAAGTTGCCGGATGTGTGGATGACTGACATAAACAGTATTTCAGTGTCAGTGTGAGGCCTTCTCCGGCAAGAATGGAGATGGGCGTGCGTGCATATGTCTCAAATGTGTTTTTGTTGCAAGATAAGCTATTTTGTTGATTTATTGTAAAGACTGTGACCTACCACGTTTGCCTTGCGATGAGGTGCATCCAATCCAGTCACAGCGTAATCAAGATTTTGTCAAACAATAAAAATTCTTTAAAAGCCATCACCGAATGGGTGTCATGGCGGTGATGCTAGTGGATAACATATTACAGATGAGGTGAAATAAAATGCACAGCACAGAAGGGTAGGCTGTGGCACAAAACTTGTTAAATAGCTTTTCTTTGCTTTTTTTGGATACCCTATAACCCTTAATTCAAACACAAATACATTTAGACGTCCAGACATCGTGTGTGTCCTTTTCTGTGTGCACGTGCAAGCATGCATACCTGTGTGACCGCGCATGTGAGTGTGTTCGAGCCTGTCACTCTGCATACATACGACTCTCTACCTTAGGAGGTTCTTGCGGCCTCCTTTATTTTAGAGGGGAGCAGGTTTCACCCCCCACCCCCGTCAGCCTCTGCCCCCCTGTTCGGACCCCACTGCTTGGTAACCAGACCCAGATGCTACCTGGTACAGACACAGAGCAGCTTGTTTTGCTTTGTGTGAGTCGAACCCCGCTGTCAGTAGCCAGGAAGCCCAGAGGTGAGGCGTGGGGCTACAATTTGGCCACACCGGGCTGAACGGGAAACATGTTTCAAGCTGCAATTTTACTGGATTCTTATAGTTGATTTCACAAATGTTCCCAGTAAACTCAGATACAAATGAGGTTTGCATGATATTGACAAAAAAAAATCAGTGATTTTGCTTTTTGCTGAATGAGTTGTGACATGTGGGTACAGCTTTTTCCACATTATCTCTGGGAGGAGTGTGTGGGGGAGAACAGGGGACATCCCAGTCTGCCTATCATGTATTAGAACTCAGTGTTCAATATCCGGCCTGGCCAGTGATACTGTTGAGGCACTGCACTTTGGCCATTAGTATTATTTTACATGGTTGATCTGAATGCAGTACTGTCCAAGTGGAGAGAGAGAGAGAGAGACAGAGTGTGGGGGCACATGCATGTGTGTGTGTGTGCTTGTGCACTGGTGTGTGCATGCATGTAAAAAAAAAAAAAAAAAGAGGGAGAGGAAGAGAGAAACCTGGTATTGTACATGTTGTAGGTAGGTGCGTGAGGATGGATGGGAACGCTGGCCTTTGGGAAGCAGGAATGTCAGACAGACAGACATTAAAGACATACGATATGAAACCCCACTGTGTTTCAGCCTTCTCCCCACCTGCCCTCATGATATTAACTGTGGCCCTGCCAGGACCCCACATTCCCAAGAGCTCTCAAGTAAAGAAACACCGTGCACTGGCAAGTTATCCATAAAATACATGTTGATTGATGTCTAACTGCTATTACCCTTTTCCACTTTTCACACAGCTGTATGTATTATTTTAGATGTTTGCTGACCAGCATGAATCTAGTAAGATGTACTGTTCCTCCATACAGACATGTAGTACACACAGGTAATGGTCATGTCATCTAGAAACAAATAGATGCATCTCTACCGTTGTGTACTGTGTTACAGTAACTGCAGCCACTGTTTAGCCACTGGTGTTAGCTACATTCAATGCTTTTCTGTTTTCCATTGAAGGAGTCACGTTCCTTGTTTAAAGCACTTTATTTCCACTGATAAGTGCCCATCTTTGCCAGCCGTGGGTGAAGTGGAGTGGTCATGCCACTGCAAACACTGATGTGAAAGGGTGCCAATGGAAATGTAGGGTTAGCATGTAGAAAACCTACTATCAGGGATGGTACCTGGTGCGTAGAAGAAGGCAGCATCAAACCATAGGTTAGAGCAGTGGTTCTCAATCCAGTCCTGTCCTGCAGGTTTTAGCTCCAGTTTACTCAGGCACACCTGAACCAATTAGAGGCTTCACGCTTTCATGATACCTTAATTGGTTCAGGTGTGCCTGAGTAGATATATATATTGGCCTGGCTTCTCCTGGCTTCACAGTCTCTTCACAAAGTCAACATGAAATACGCCATCAACAAAGAAAACTCAACTACGATGATAGGGAGACAAAAGAAAATAAACCACATAAACAAACCCATTCTAACCCCCCCCTCCCAATTCAGCCCACATGGTAAAATCCAATGAGACCAATTAGCGGCGGCATCCACACATTGCGTGCTAGGGTGATGACACTGCCACAAAGCCTGGCCTCAATCAGGAAGTGGACCTCAGAGGACAACAGGGTTAAAACAAACCAAAGACAAAATTAAAAAAATAAATAAAGTACTATTAATCTGAATAACATAATAATTCAACTATACAGCCTAAAAATAGTGTGTATCCAGTGAATGTGTAGTGGCTGTTCACCTGAGAGTTGAGGGGGCAGATTCCTCACCCTCACAGGAAATAACACCAGCACTCCCTCCTCTCTTCTCCTCCCTCCACCCCAGCTGATAAGATTGTGTGGCCTATATCAACTGCTGAGCTCGAGCCTCAGGGTGTCGAGGACATAACTGCACTTTTTAAAATAGATGGGACAACAAATTTTTTTGTTACTTGTGGGCTTTAACACATCTTCAACACATTATGGACATATCCGTTGTATAATTGGGATAGGGTTATAATAGCTGCTATGGTAAAAGACAACTACTTGGTGGCTGACTGCTTTTTGGTCTTTCATGATCCCCAACCAATTATAACGTTGACATATTATATCTGTCAAAATATTTCTGCATGCCCTCAAGGCCCATAGTGTCATAATTTCCCTTGAATATCCATCATGCATAAAAAATTACACATGAATGAACATCAGGTTTCATTTTCATTGTGAGTAATTTCAGGCAGAATAAGTCATGTAGTAACTTTCCCCACCTACTTTGCTATGTTTTCACCCAAAAATAATTCTCCATTGGTACCACGGCCCAATGATGCTCTTTCCTTTTCTTTCTCTAAAATGTATGGGTTGTATGGGTCAAATGTATCCCACTCCAACGTAGTCCTGGGTCACTTTGTGCGTGTGAAAACAATATCCTTTTTAGAGTTGTATTTAAGGTATTTTATACAGAAGATGACGTCCTTTTATTTAAACCGTAAATGTTAAAGGGAACGGGGTTTTGCTATTAAATGGCCAGAAAGCGGAAATACAAGGTGTGACGTGACAGTAACCAGGACGTGGAAGTATGTGCATTGATTTAAAGTAAATTGCTGTGACTAAATCCATCCTCAGGCAGTCAGCAACAGGTGAAGGAAACCAAAGCTACATTTCAAATATAAGGAACGAAATTCTAAAAGGGCAAAGTAATGGGAATACTTTGCTTAGAGAAAAAGACAAAAATAGTTTTTCCCTAAAAAAATGGATTATGATGTTCAATGTTGACTTAATGTGCTGGATGTGTGGATTGTCAGCGTGTTTAGTTAGTATATTGTAGTTTGCTCCATGGCCTTATGAGTGGGCATTTATACTGTTTAATAAATACTTCAGTCCGATGTTATCCACTTACTCATACTCATGAAACCTTTATACTTTACGTTGTGGCTTTATCTTTTCACCTACTGCACCTCTTGATATCTAATCCATCTCACCAGTACCTCTCTTCTCAAACACTATATTGTTCAGCCCCTTTTTCCCTCAGTTTTTATTTAGCATTTTGGCTTTGGTCTGGCTAGAATATTTATACTTACCCTTTGGCTTGATCTATCCTCACCCTCACCTGACACTGGCCTCACTGAACAGACCCTGGACTCTGCTGTGTGCTGTTGTTTCGTTGACTGGTTCATCAGTGGATAACATTGCACCTTCGTAATGCTGGAACTCCTGGAAAGCTCACAGTGTACAATTTAAGTTGGATGATTATGTCAAAGCTGTATACAGGGGGGTGTATTATACATAGGGAGTTGGAATAACTCAGCCCCGAAGGCAAATATATTATACACACCACTAGTCATGACATTTGATTAAATTCAGATGAAATGCATGCGTGAACTTGAATGGCTGACTAGCAATATCAAGTTATTCATAAATAACAAAAATTTATTTCACATTTGGCACACTGTTATGTATCAACACGCTGAATTCCCAGCATTTTGATTTAATAGCATAAAACACATTCTTAAACCATATAGAGTATAAATTGAGAAACTTGAGCTACTGCATCCCTTGATAGTTGTGTATGTGATAGCAGAGCAGCTGTTTCCTGTGGATTGCACCATTGTCACTACTGTGAGTGCTGCCGGTGGCGGTGCTGCACTTGTCCTTGTCCAGCTGCCTGCCCTGCTCTGGTGGTTGAATGTTCTGCAGGAACATTTAGTAACTATTGCTCATAGAGGGCGCTAGTCAGGCTAGAGGGCTGCAGCTGCTGGAAGACACAGGGGAAAGCCCTGGTTAGAGGCTGCTGGGAAGAGCTGCCTGTAGCAGCAGTGGCTGAAACTGGACATATATGTACACACACACGTGCACACACACATGCACACACAGGGGCAGAGAGAAGGGAGGCAGACTGAAAGAGATAGAGGTGTCAGGTGTGTTTCACCAATCTACGGTGATCACCAGATTCCTTTTTCGCGAACATCTCACACAGCAATGAAACAAATCTCAAATTCATCTAATCTTACATTAGACTTTTACTCTCACTAAGATTTGCATCGTTAAAAAAAGGTTAAATAAATAAAATAAAATATATATTCAGTCGTAAAATTGTACTTGTCTTAAAACAAGTGCAAGATTCTGCCAATGGGTACCAAGAAAATGACGCTTGATTCAAGAAAATTCTTGAAACAAGCCGATTTGCATTGCAAACAAGTGAACTTTTCTCACCCTAGTTGTCAGATGTTTTCACTTTAAGAAAGAAATAAGATTTGAAGGCTCAATACAAGATTAAATGACTTGTGAAGATATTTTTGCAGTGCACCACAGCAACCAGATTATATAACACAGTGATTTGGTCATAACTGTGAAAAGTCATTAAACTGCAGCCAGCAGCTCAGCCCGTGATGCAGCAGAAAGGGCACGCTGCCGATGTGCTGAGTCAAAGAGAAACGCGGCAGCCGGGTCGTTGCAGGTCTCAGCTGTTCCAAACCTGCAGCCTGCTGCCTGCCACACCTCACACCTCACCTTTCTTTCATATCCTTCTCAGCCAAGCCCAAAGAAACATCCTGTTTGCTGCCGATCAGAGAGTTATTGTTATATTTTGACACCTCTGTGATATATTCTCATAGGCAGTTGCACTTTACATACCAGTCCATCCTTCTGATTGTGGGTGGTAGTATTAGCAGTAACCCTGGGTCCAATTTTAACTAAATTGAAGGCAATAAAATGGAAATACTTTTAAATTTGTTTGTCAGGTTTTGCACTTATGCACTTATTCTTATTGATTATGTTTTCTTGGGAAAGCTAAATAACCACTGAGGTGTGTTTGAAAAGAGTTCAGTGACCTAGGTCTAGATTGTTAGTTAATGTATTGTTTCTGGATCAGGGTCCATGAAAGTCGTAGTTATTCTGGTGTGGAAATAACATATTGGCTTCTGTTAATCAGTGATATCGCCTTTCCCCTTTCATGTAGTAGTAAATTGCCCATGAACGGCGGTGGCACAGATTTCAAAGATTCTTTCCATCATTCCAAACATGGCAATTATCAACCAATCACATGGGAATCAGTCCCCCTTTTGTCATGTGCACTTATTTTGCCCGGCAACAGTTAAAGTTTAGTCAGATCCCTCTGGGAGCGGAGGAGAGTTCTCCACAAGGGCCTCACTCACAGGGTCTTTCTCAAGAGGCTAAATGAAGAGAAATCAGGCAAATACCTCAATCCAAAATAGAAAGTGGCGGTGGAATGCTTGGAGGCATGGGGAGGTGACGTCGGAATTAGCTCTAATCAGTGAATCATTTGGAGAATGCTGCTGCTTCGTGCCAATGAGTTAATCCTTGTCGGAATAACACAAAGGGAAAACATTTTTTTAATGCAGTGGGATACTACAGCGGCATAGCCTCCTTTTAGAAATTACATTATATACTGCAAACATTAAAGTTTTTCATGTTCTGAAAGAAGAACTTTGCTTTAGAGGAACAGATCGCTGCACCATCAGCTGATCGGGGCCATTTTGGTTTGCTTTTTCTGAACTTCCCCTTTTTAAGTTAGCTCCCTCCCAACTTTCCCTGAGATCATGAATGAGTGGAATTTGAAAGTAGAGCTATGACCAAACCTCAAGGCCATTCATCACTGTGACAGTCTCGGTCTCACTCAGTAGAGGCCAATAGATTTTACTGGTGTGAAAATAACCCTATTTGGACGGATGTCTCTTTTGAATGCTCTGCATGTCCCACGGCTGAATCACAGAGTGTTTGTAAAATAAATACTTTTGACATAACTATGATTAGATAAGCCATTAGATAAGAAAACATCTTGGGATACTGACCTCAGATATAAGGGCATAACTGTAATCTGTGTGTGTGTGTGTGCATGCATTTACACGTGTCCATGCATGTGTGCATCCATCCCCCCATCCCTATATTTGTATACAGTTCTGGCCAAGATTGTTGCACACTTGTATTTTATGCAGATAATGCACAATATCTTGTTCTGCACACATCATTTTTATTGTTTGATCATGTGCTGTTATAAATCGATAGATGAACAAGACTAAGATAAAAGAAACAAGAATTAAAAGAAAGTATTTTATGGTTAAACTTGAAAAGTGGCCACTTCCATGATTATTGGCACCCTTTAGAACAATTCAAATACATTTTGTTGGAGGAAATATGTTCTCATTTGCAGTGTAACACAACTCACCTGTGACATGTTGCAGGTTCATGGTATAAATAAACCAGATATCCATTTTAACGCGATAAAACAGTCTGTTCTGCTTCCATGGTCTTCTGTGAAAACGGTGAAAAGTAAAGAGTTGTCTGAGGCAAACTAACCCTAACCCTACCCAGTGTCAGAAAAACTGGGTGTCAATCAAAGGTCATGTGTCCTCCAGCAGCACAATGACCCAAAACACACATCCAAAAGCACCCAGGAATGGTTCAAGAGAAAATGTTGGACTATTCTGGAGTGGCCAGTGATGAGTCCTGATCTGAATCCCACTGAGAACCAATGGTGAGACCTGAAATGTGCAGTCGGTCAAAGGAATCCTTTAAACATTGAAGAACTGCAGCGGGTTGCAATTGAAGAGTGGCAGAAACTGCCAGCAGAAAGGAGCAGGAAGCTTACTGATGGTTACAAGAAACGTTTGAAGCCGTGATCATTGCGAAAGGCTGCAACTAAGTAGTAGAAAAGGGAGGGCTCCCTTTTCAATCAAGGCCATGGCCACTGAAGCCATAAAAAAATGTTATACAGTATGTGTACATTATCTGCATAAAATGCAAGGGTGGCTATAATCTCGGCCAGAACTCTAGGGATGGGATGGCTCCGATACATCAGGGTCACCAAGGGTGTCACCATTAGGTGCTCAGTGGCAGGTGTTTCATAGTGCCCTCTCACTCTTTTTGCATACACAGATGTTTAAGCTTCCAGTGACTCTGACTTGATCATCTGTTTCCCAGCCATTTGTCCATCGATACTGAATTTCTGCAAAATCCCCTAAGCCTAAATCTATAACCAAACAAGTTAACATAGCAACCTGGAGTGTGTGTGTGTGTGTGTGTGTGTGTGTGTGTGTGTGTGTGTGTGTGTGTGCGTTGGTGCTTACCCGTGGAGAATGACCCTTGATTGATTTATGTGTATGAACATTAAATGATCACCTCTAATACGGCCTGCCCAAACTGTCACATTGGACCTTTTTAGTGACTGTCATTGTGGTGAAAATAGGCTTCTTTTA
>CABFOQ010018859.1:0-20016 GCA_900660455.1 Gephyroberyx darwinii
GTTAGCATCTATCACTCCATCACACACACACACACACACACACACACACACACACACACACACACACACACACACACACTCACAGACACACACATATATAAGTGTAGGGCTTCAGGTTTAGGGTCAGGGACAGTCTCTAGGTCCTATGGACACACACACACACACACCCTGCACATAAATACTTCCCCCACAAACAAGCTGACACTGATGTAAAATTCATCTATATTCATCTATTATTTGTAAGTGCACCCAGACATAGATCTTGGATATGAATGGGTGTGAACTGGAGCAGACAAGCAGGCCTCCTTCACCGTATCAGATAGCAGCATCACAAATCTCTATCTTACCTGTGCTGTCATCACTCAAGGACCCCCTCATATATCCTCAGTTGGTGGTAGTTCCTCCTAGCTGTCAGCTACTGTCAGCACTGTTGAAATGGCAGGTGGGCCCATATTTCAAATTGTGGGGGGGGAGGTTGGAGTTGCCAGATTGGGTTAGGGGTCCACTAGTAAAAGATGACAGCCTTGTTGAGATTGTTTCACAGCTGCTGTGTGAAGGTAAGAAGGAAGGAGGGTAAGACGGGAGGAGGAGGTCTTTCATGGCGCTCTCAGTGAGTGGAGAGTTTTACAGGCTTCTTAAGAAGTCAGATTCATTTGTATGTTAGTGTGCTGCTCAGCAAAAATTGTCATTACTATGGAAACAGACAATCTAGGTTAAGTTGCAATCAGTCACTGATGATTTTCTCTATTTTCATCAATGTTATTTTCCAACACTGCACCTCAATTTTCCACTGCAAAGTTTGCAGGCCACACTGTTAGAAGAGAGATGTGTGTTATGTGCTGGGGAAAGGCAGGTCAGCAGGCTGCAGGCTGTCTATCACCTCTGCCAGTAGCCTCTGGGAAATGTTTATGGACTGCGGGCCTGTCTCAGTTCTGTAACCTTCCTTCCTCTTTTCCTCCTTCCTTCCTTTCTTCATACGCCAACACGGAAACACTTATCGAGTGGGAGACTCAGATTCATCTTGTGTTCACTCACAATTTTTCATTTGTTTTAGCCATTTGGCCATTACCAAAAATTAGGGGAAGAAAGCGAAAGAGGAATTGAGAGATTGAGAACTGGGGAGAAGACACTGAGGAAACAATTGAGATATGACTCTGTAGCTTAGCGGGCTTCCTAAGGATCTACAACCCTGTGTTGCTTTCTATTAGCCCACAACCCTAGATGACTGGCCTGGAGTCAACACAGGCTGAGGCAAAGCAATAAATAACCTCCTGCCTACGGGTCATAACCTAATATCCACAGGGAGGGAGGGGAATAAAACCCACTACCGGATGGTGGCTGATTTACAGAAGCTTATCGAGACCTCAGAGACCTGAAACGATTGGTCCAGGTCCTCTGTGTGTGTGTGTGTGTGCATGTGCACGTGTACATGTACATGTGTGCATGCCTTTTATAATAGCTCTTTGTGTGTGCTGGAGCAGATTTTTTTTATGGTCTTAAAGATATATTGAGTTGCACCAGAGCATAGTATTTTTCTTTCTTAATAAAACAGACAAACAAAAAACCTAACACAGAAGCTTGAGATTTAAGGGAGATTTAATGCACGTCTTCATCTGGGTCAAGGGTGAACAAAGAGATAAAAAGAAATCAGATAAGATCATAGTGGAAGAACACAAACACCTTTCATCTCGTCGTCTATGTGAAAGCAGATGATGGAGTCTCGCTCTCTCTCTCTCTCTCTCTTTCTCTCACACACACAGAGGAAGAGAGAGGAGAGAGATTGAGGGTGTAACATTCTGATCAGCTTTTTAGCTTAGTAACAGTTTTATCATATTTTGTGACAGTGAATCTCACCTGTAATGAGTCTCTGCATTGAACTTTCAAGGGGATATGTAGACTGGCGAGGCGTTTATTTTCAAAGCACACATAAAAAAGAATGAGAAAAAGATGCTGAATAATAGAACGATTGAATTTACAACCCCCGCAGAGCAGATATTATCAATCAATTCAGTTTTGCTGCATGCTGACATGCTATCAAGAGGGATTTTTATATCTTTACTCTCATCACACAGCAAGACAAAGTTGTCTTGATTAGTTTCACTGGATAGTGAGAGATACAACATACTAATAAAACAGATAGAGATATAAAGAGAGGTAAAGACATAAGAGATACAAACTGTGCAAAGACAGATCTTCTGTGGTTGGAGACACTGTCCCTGTCTGGGAAGAAAGGTTAGCACATTCCCACATCCTTTCTCCATCGATCATGGACACACAAACACACTCACACACACATGGAAGGGCTGGCAGGCTGCCATGAGCTGCCCCTTCCACCACCACACATACACACACACACACACACACACACACACACACACACACACAAACAGTTTTGGTGGCAGTGGCAGACCAGACGTAAAATGAAAAACTGAACCACCACCAGGCCCACCAACCATCTCTTTCTTCTGTGTGTGAGAAACTGGCTGACACAGACAAAGTGGAGTTAGAGTCATGGAAAGAGACTGCAGGGGTCCTCATTCCTTACCACACTTTTACTTGGCAGTTTGGTTTAGTACCTGATCTCAAAACTCCTGTGTGTGTATATGTGTGTGTGTGTGCAAGGAAGCAGCTGTCTATTTGAATGCCTTTTTTTTATAATGGCCTTCATTTCCTGTTCTCTCAGCCAATGAGAGACAACAACTAGGATGTATAACACTGTTAAAAAGTCCCAGCCGCAACAAGTGTGCTGCCATGTTTTATTCATGATTCCCTCCTCCGGTGTGCACTTGCTTTAATTCATCCCCACCTGCAATCTGTCTCACGGCTGCCAACACACACCAGGTGTTTGGCGCTGTGTTTATATTTTCAAAGTGCCTTCTTCTAATTGAGTACAACAAGTTTTTTATTTTTTCGATAATAAGGCAACTGACCTTGCATGCTGTTGGAATTCGCCATGCAATCTGCTGCTGAGGAGATAAATACTCCAGCATGAACACTACAGGATGTATCTTAAACAAGCTTGACAGCTGGGCAGATTTGCATGTGGCCTTGCATTTTAAGAGGCCACCCTTAATGCTGACGCGGCTGTCTGAGCGCTAACCTTTGACCTTTCCTCTGTCTTTGTTGGCCAGATCAACCTTAAGGGGATAATTACATGTTAATAGGTGCTACAGAGTCGTAATGCAAGCCTCTGATCACAGAAAGGGAATGATTCTGTGGATGGAGGTCCATTCTATTCTATTCTATTCTATTCTATTCTATTCTATTCTATTCTCTTATTTACAGCTTTCATCTCATTGTTGCTTCTATTCTCCTTCTCTTTTGTTCTGAGGCAGACTTGTAGCCCAGGTGATTTCCCTCGGCTTAACTGAAGTGACAGCTTTTAAGCTCTGCTAATAGCAATCCATTGCAGGAGCATCAAGAGCTTAGGTTATCCCACCCTGCTTGGGGAACATATCTCATTTGAGGTTTTCCCCATCCTTTTTACCTAGTTGTCTCAAACCAGCATCCATTAAGCATCTATATACAGGCCTATCCACATATACCAGCATTCTCAATATCAAAACTGATTGTCTTTATTGTCATAATACGTAATAAGTAATAAGTTGATGTGCATGACATTGTCAACCATTCATTCATTAATAAACCTGTTGCTATAGTGTCACAGTTAAATGACTGTAGGAGTTGCAGTTGCAGTCTGTTTCATGCCTGAGCTAGTGTTGTGGTTGCTCTCTCTGACCAGCAGGAGGAGCTCAGTACATGGAGTTAAGCACTATCCAGATTCGTGTCATTGCTTCACTTTTCCTCGGTATCAGTTTTGTTGATATATGCCATGGAGCGGTTTCTTATCCATGTTGTTGCTGACAGTGACAGACAGAAAACAAAATTTAAATGATAAAGGGATACACACAGAACATCAAGTTGCTAAGCCGTCTCCACTGTCCATTCACAGTGAAGAACTGTTGTAATTTTGAAAGGAAAGGAATAACCCTTTAAACATGCCTTGTCAAATATATCCTGCATTACTGTCCTTTTAGTCACACTCATGAGAGAGAAAGAGAGGGATTTGTTTTTTGTAAGTGTCGTCTAGCCCATAAAAACAACTATGGTAACAAACATGGTATTGAATTTTGACAGAACCTCAAAAGGCTACCAACAGTTCATAAGCTTAAACTCAACCCAGACCCATAAAAAACATTGTGCTACTTTTCTCATGTGGGGACTCACTTAAAGTAGACTCACAACTCATTTTGGGTCCTAATCCATAGCTTAAGAAGCCAAGACAAACACTAAATACAAGCAACAAACAACATGTGGATGTTTTATGTGAATTATTCACATAAAACATCCACCTATTTACATTCCCTGACATTGTAATGAGAGACAGAGTTGGGTAGGCAGACTGGATGAATTTTAGAGAGAGGAGACGAGACGAGAGGAGAGGGTACGTTCTTGAAGAGCTCCTCTGTATTACGCCAGCTGGCTACTGCAGATAACCACAAAACCACTGGAGCACTTGAGGTCTGGGTGCTGCATGGCTAGAGTTCCACTCCAACATGACCTTATATCCGCCTGGGTTTAGACATAGGGCTTGGTCAGAGTACCGCTTCCTGACGATTATCCCGAGTGACAGAAAAAAGAACCCTGTCTGGGGGACTAAATTTAGTTCATTAATACTTCTCGTGTGTGTGTGTGTGTGTGTGTGTGTGTCCCTCTATCTGTTTTAACAGGCCATTCTAGCATTAGGCATAATTGCACTGAGCTGATTAATTTTCAGTCTAGCTCTCTGGAGAAGAGACAGAGATTTGATTTATTTGTTCATGTTATCATGACTTCCCAGATGATGCTACAATAACTGTTGGCCTTGACCTCAGTGAATCAGAGGACCTTGCTGAAACACAGCCGTAGATTTTGAGCCGGTACGGCTGAAGGGAGGTTACTCTGTATGTGTGTGTGTGTAGGGGGGGGGGTGCATCTGTTTGTCTGGTCCCATTCATTTTTCAGTGAGCCCACTCCCTTTGCTTCTCAAGCTCTGGTTCTCCCCCACCTAGAGTTGGAAGGCTGCCCCCAGCATCTGGAGCAGATTGTGACCCTGTGCGGAGTGGCAGGTCGCAGGACATTCACAGTGAATGCCTTATTGTCTCGCTGATGAGCTGTCAGAACACACCCTCACCCTTGTGTGATATCAGCCTGGCTTCTTCTACTGTCAAGTGTGCACACACACTCCCCGTAGAGCACATTACTCTTTACTTCAGATATAACTCAGAGGCTGCTGAAAACAGGAAAGTAAGTGCTGGAAAGAATTTTGAATTCATGCTCATAAAGTGCGAGCAGAGATGCAGTCTTTAGTGAGAAAGCCTTCTTTGTGAGCTGGACTTAAGAGGATCTACCTCTTCAGAAATGCAAGGCTGTTGAAGAACTGGAGGAACTTGCTAATAAAGTCTGATTTAATCACAATAACCCGGCGTATTAACAATAGGTGTTTGTCACATTTCTCCGCATGAGTAGTACTAAGTGTATAAAAAAGTAGACCAATAGAGGAGTTTCAATACAAGGCATCTACAATACAGCAGGATTTTATTTCTAGAGTGTGGCCAGTGCTTTCCCTGAAGTATTTTTCTCTCTTACTGAGACAGCTGGAAGGTTGGGAGGGATACAGAATGGACACAGGATAGATGGTTACGGCTGGATTCAGTCCTAGGCCAACAGAGACACATTCCATGTGTAGCCTCAGCCATCTCCGTACACAAGTCTGAATTTGAGTTGTGTGCTTTCCTTTTTTGCAGGAGTGACTTGCGGCTTATATTGACTATGCATAACTACATGGCAGCCATATCCATGCTGGGTTCTGCTTCAGAATAGACTTAATTTGTCTCTCAGAGGAGTGTGGTTGGAAACAAAGAGTCCCGTATCTTTTTATCATGGTCTTGGTTTATCTCACAGCTGCAGGCTTTTGACAATGCTCGTGGTTCCAACCTGTCTGTTCTTTTGAATTTCGACTCATTTGTTAACTAAACATGCCTCCCATTTACTGCCAGAAAGTGAAAAATGTAGTAGACATTAACTATTCATTAGCAGTGCAATTTGTTTCTTCTTTATGCACTTTTAGCCTGGAGAGTATTCTGGCTGCGTAGGTAGTTTGCATTTGGAATACTGACAGTTTCAGAAAACAGATTTTTTCTCTAAAGCATGTTTTATTATTCATTAGGTTACAAAGAATTATAGCCAACAACTCTGCCTCTTGTCTTTCAAGTATATTTCAAATCCTGCACCGTATTGAACATGCAATCTGTTCATTAAAGTAGTATGACTTTCATTGGAGGCAAATTCCCGTCTGTATCAGGGAGTTTGTACCCACAGAAGACTCTTCAACACCTTTTTACAAGTGGAAACCTACCTTTTAGCTCCTGACCTAAACTGAAGCGTAGGTGTGAATATGCTCTCATTAATCTCACCTACCAATTTAAAAGGTCTGAGTCAGGAGGCTCCCTGAGAATTATTCTAAACAGGTCTTTCATTTCTGGGATGCAAACACAAATGTCTTAGACAACAGTGTGGCACGCTCTGGGATGCCCTGAGACCAGACTTTGCTCGCTCATCATTGTCTCTGTAATGTTGTCCTGCAGTTTCTATGGAAACAGAGCCAGGCTTATTAAAAAAAAGTTTCACCTTCTCAGAGTCTGCCCTTTACCTGACAGCCAAGATAAACGAGCAGGGTCCTGGGAGGAAGGCAACACAAACATGCATCTCTGCTCAGTGGCCCGTGCTCATTGGTTCTCTGCTGGAACCCCTTATTTACCTTAATGCTGAGAGGTGGTGGTAAAGGGGGAGGATTGAGGAGGAGTAGGTGGAGGAAGGTGTGTGAGGGGGAATTGTGATTACTCACAATACCTCCCATCAACAACCTTGAACCATGCTGCAATAAAAGAAGAAAATGAAGAAAACAACTCTTTCTAGACCCCCATAATGCACCTGGGCCAGATGATGTCATATGTCACCTTCAGCTAATGAAGGTGATGATGACATGCATGAGCGGCGCATACGTTCACCATCTGCTCTGTTCCACTACGCTGGAGCAGCTCTCCACAATGCTGCAGAGAGGAGTCAAGGCACGTCTGTACCACTGGATGGCTGCCCCTTGGTGCATGTGAAAGAGCATGGTTGCTACCTCACTGCCTGCATCCAGATGACTGTGTGAGTTTAATCATACCTTTACACCACAAGCAACTCCAGCAACTAGTCTCAGAGGCCATTCATTTTATATTAGCTGAGCAACCAAGACAAGTTGACTCATATGTGCGGGGAAAACAATGGACGCAGCTTAACTTTTGGGCAGCATCCCCTGTTAGCAGCCAAACACATGCTAATGTTGATGAATTATGTATTGACCTGCCTGATTTGTTTCATTTGGATACAATGTATTATGATAAATTTGATCTGTTTCTCTTTGCTTTAAGTGGAGGAACAGACTATAGCCTCAGTATGAAAGTTGAAATCCTCAATGTGTCATATCCATACTGCAGGTTATCAAGGATAGCTAATGATAATACAATGCAGAGTCACAGAAAAATAATCATTAGCCAGAAATTAGTTGGATGTCTAAAGTTTATATATGTTTTTGAGATGAGATGAGATGAAATGAGATAAAATGCATGGATGAACACATGGATGCATGAAAGATGCATTCACTGGCTTTTCAAAAAGTCCATATTTTGTTTAATTATTACAAACCAATGAAATGCCCTTATTCATATCCAAAGGCTATTGGTCACCCAATTGGTGCAATGCCTATTTTTCTCAACACCAAAGACAATTCTGAGCACTAAATACCATTCCAGTTTTGATATTAAATCCCTGCAGCACAAACCTATCTCTGGATTACAGTTGCCTTTCAGATGTTTCAGATGTGATGCTGCACTTTTGTAAATAGGTATTTTGCTTGTCAGGTGCACCTTGTAGTCGCACACGATATGACAGATAACACACATTTTTGTATGTGCTTGAAATACCTTAAGGTTGAAAGGTTTTCCTTCACACAAAAGTAGAACCAGAAGGAAGTCATTGAACACTCATAGTTGTTGCCATGATCTTTATTGTTTGTTGAAAGGATGCACACACAGCCGCACATGCCACTAAACCAGGAAGGCCTCATCGAAACAAATCGAGTTTCATTTAAGTCAAGACAACACAGGTGAATAGGATTTTTTTTGCAGATGCAGTTTTATATGTTGAACATGGACACAAATACAAACACTATTTGTGTTGTGACTTTTATTAATTTTATTATTTACATTAAAAATATCAAATTAGATAATATTTCATACAAATGTATGAATTTACATATCAGAACACTATTTTTTTAGTGTATAATGTCAGACTGCATTTTACTGTTATAGTTGTCAGTTTACAGAGGGATTTGTGCAAATGAAGTTAGAAAAAACAACTGTTCTGCATTCAGGGAATATGCTTGCTGGGTGTACCTAACACAGCTGGAATAGAAATGTTTTTACAAACACCTGTAATGTTAACATTAATGTTGATGATGATTATATTGACAACAACTGCAAATGATGGTGTCAGTTGAAGTTATGTGAATAAGGGAAACAAGAATTACAACAGACACTCCAATTTTCCACCATCAACACCATTTCCAGCATCATCCTCTCCACTATTGTTGTATAATGTTAGACTGTACTAGACTGTAATTTGAAGGAAGGCTGTTTGATATGTTTCCCAGGAAACTGCCATTTCTCAGGCTTGTGAATGTTATCTCTGTTTTATAGCAGCAGATTATGAAAGTTTTGATTGACGGGTCTTTGTCTCCAGCTGTTGAGTGGAGAGTAAAAAGGCAAGTGTTGGTGACTGAAGATGAGCTTTAGATAACATCAGATGACCTTTGAGAGCAGCTGAAACTATCAGTCTCCATAGGGCTTCTCTCCCCCTCTTCTCTCTCTCTCTCTCTCTCTCTCTTTAGCGAGTGGAGTTTCTGCGAGTTGGCAGCCTGTATCTGATTCTGAGGTAATTTACTGGTAGCGATAAGGAAGTGGTGCTCACAGTCTTTTGTTATAGTTGTTTCTGACAGGACAAACTGAAGCCTATAGAGACCAAATCAGGAGTTAAAATTTAGACTCTAGATGGAAACATACAGGGTTATTACTGTCCAAACTCAACAAACTGAGAGTGAGTAGGGAAACAAACCCTGGTGAGCTCATTTCACTGGTTATAGGGGAATGTGTAGGATGGAGGGGAAGGTATTGGATGGAGTGGTTTATTATCTGGATGAGTTGACCGAGACCTTGGCCACAACAATAAATCAGTGCTTATCTGTTACACTCTGGCTGCTAATTTCATCCTGACTGAGTTGTTGTAGACATGTAGATTTTTTTCACAGCTAGTTACTTCAACTAATTAGTGTGTGTGTGTGTGTGTGTGTGTCTGTGTGTGTGGTGTGCGCGTGCATGTGTGTGCATGTGTGAGACTGTTTTACTTCTTTGCCTTTGCTTGCATTTGTTCATATCCATACTATATACATGTGTATGTGTGCACGTGTACTTTTGCGCATGTCGTATGTGCCAGCCCAGTCCAGTTTCGCCTGGCAGAGTTCTTTTCCTCTTCAGCCATGTATAGGAAGGCAGGGCAGGCAGGCAGGGTCATTGCCTCAGGGGTACCTTAGAGAAATGCTTCTCTGCTGTGGGCTAGAAGAAATATGAAAGAACCCCTAAATCAAGACACAGAGCCCCATGAATCATGTCAACTGCTGAGTTGAAGAAGAGGGATGGGACCATCTGTAGCAGCATATGAATGGCTAACTGACCCACAGTGCTGTTGACACAAGCTGAAGAAGTGTGAAGAGGTTGTGAAGATTAACACTACTGCTTGCTGCATAGCCTGGAAACCTGCTTCAGTCAAAATGAGCAAACCCAAAACATGTTGGATGGTCAATTCATCACTCTGACGTTTTATAGTATTGCACGGAGGGGGAAAAATTTTGTCTGATGAAAAATAACTTGAAACCCTGCAATAACATATTTATAATGCCACATGCTTCATAATAGCTGCATGGCATCTTCATGAATACTGATTCACTTCGCCATTTTTTTGTATAGTGTTCAAGTGATTCCTGATGATCTTTATGAGGCAATTTCAAAATAGCAATAAAATAAACCTTTGAAGAATTAGTAAGTATCATGAAACTCTTTCCAGGACAACATATGGTCTTAGTTAATTGCATCTCTTCCTGTTACCTTATCTGGACTTGCACTGGTCAAAAGACAGGTTTATCATCCTCAATTAGCTAAGTCTTCATCGATTCCTACAAAAATAGTCTTTCCAAAAATACCAACATTAAAGGAAGAATCCACCCCAACACTGACAACGTGACATCACATTGTCAAGAATTTTTCAGTGCAGCTATAATACAGTTTGATAGCAGAATTTTTTTTTCACCTATCTAAAACATCCACCGTCAGGTGTTGGTGTCAGCCCCTCAGAATCAAAGAACAAGGGCTTCTTTCTAGACCCGCCATTTTGTACCAACATTCAAAAATCATACAGGGAGAAATCCATCATATAAGATGAAGAGATACCCATTTCTCCACCAATGGTAACCTCAATAGATCATAATGCAGCCATGAAACAGACGGCCACGATCATGGTTGTTCACAAACTAGTTGGCTAGCTAACTGTGTTTTATGTAATGCTACCAAACAAGTGTGGAGATGGATAATACACAATGTAATTTCACTCAGATAAATTATTCTGACGTACAGAGTGTGCAAAGTATTTGTGAAATGCTAACGGTGGAAAGATAAATTATTGCCCCCCTAAAATCTGTAATCAACAAGGAGGCATTTAATATATTTGTACTAATGAGGATCATCCCTCTTCAAACTGCCTGATTTGTGCACTTCAAATGAATAAGCATGCTGTTTTTAATAGTTTGTGCAATGCAAGTGAGCACAGCATCCAAAAGGGCTGTTCGTTCTTGAATATTTTGTTGAATATTTTAATATTTGATCAGTCAGAAAAGCCCACGCATCTGCTTTTTTGTAATTCCACTCAATTGTATACTGTTCATGCTTATAACACTGCATAGTACATATGGCTTCTCATCCGTCTCGAAATGAATACATATGTTGTTTAAAGCTTTTTTTTGTTGTAAAACATGCGTAATGCAATTTGGATGCATAGCATACAAAGGCAATTTCTTCTTGAATATCTTCTTCTTGAATATTCCCATTAAACAGCGAGCATCAACTAGAATGGAAAACATATTGACTGATTTATGGTCAAACAGAAAGAGAGTGTGAGAGATAGGAGTAAATCCTGCCATGAAACCACCACCACACCGTGGGGGGAGTAGAAGAGGAGTCTTAAGAGGAGCACTAGGGAGTAAGGGTTGCAGTTTTTGTACTATTCTCCTGTGATTGGCCGTACAGAGATGAATGTGGGGAGATACCATGTGGAAACACAAACACAGATAAGACCATGAGAGGATGAAGGGAGGGAAGCTGTGTGATCAGCCAACTGTAAAATTGACTTGGAATCAATATGGCAGTAAATACACCAACCAGGTTTACTGTCTCACAAGAAAGTTTGGTGATCTGGACATGGAAGAAAAGTGTGAAACAAACATACTGTATTCTGCCTCTTTCACTTTCAAACCCCTCCCAATTTTGTTTTGCCAGATGATCACCAAATAATATCCTTGGAGATTTTGGCATTAAATGTAAAACTGATACAGCATTGATATCTTAGATATACTGTACAATGCAGCATATTCAGCCATACTTGTCACTGAGTGTGCTACTCTTTTGTATTTGTGTATCACGTATGCTTTCCTGTGATGCCTCAACAGTGTGCTGCAGCTGTGATTCACCTCTGGGCTGTTGAGGGTCTCAGGAAGTTCACTTAGTGCTTAGAAATTCATTATGATCAACTCAGTAAGACACATATTGAATTAGTATGGAAATTGTGTGCTTTCTATTCATGTTTTGTAACTTCTCTTTGGAGAGTTAAGGTTTGACTATTTACAGATACAGACTGTGAGAGAATACAATTACAGCACTGGTGAGCGTTGTATTGACAAATTACATTTTAAAATCCTGTTTATATGGCCTCAAATTTAAATGGCCTTATTATAGTCTTAATATAGTCTATTTGTAGTCTATTTGTAGTCTTTTATAGTCTATTTGTGTTCCTCTGGCTCCACTCTTGATGCGGATAGATAGATAGTTAGGAAATAGTGCAGTTGTGAATGGAAGACCAATCAGCAGCAAAGTGTTTACTTTAAACTTGACATCCTTACTGCCTCTACCGTTTGATAGCCTGGGAATAAGGCAGTTGCTCTCGGCTTGTTGATTTGTTTATGCGTGTTTACAGAAGTCCTCATAAATTCATAATCATCCTCTCAATGTTTTCCTCTCTGCGTCTTCGGGAAGCAGGTGTTGAAATTGGACAAGCTTGGTCAACTCAGATATGGATGAAGACGGCAGAGATGACTAAGCCTCTTAAGTTTTGTGTCAGAGAGGAAAAGGGGTTTTCATCATTTCATCATGATTTTGATAATCTGCAATGGATTGAGACCAAGAAATCAGTACATGGAGTTCTGCCGGATATTTATTTGCGTTCTGCAGCAATAGAAAAATGATGAGAAAAAAATCAAGCAAAAAATCACTTTTGGAAAGATGGGATACAGTCTGCCCTGGAAATAAAATATGAGTGGAACATTATTTTAGATGTGAGCATGTTGACCATCATTGCTATCATTAAAGCTCTAATGAGTCTTTTATGGTCTGCCCTGCTCTTATCACATCTGTTTAATCTTGGACATTATTACCTTTACAGGGTATTAACATCTTTAAAAATTCTCCATTTCAGTGACCATCTGGTTTTATGAGGCAATTGTACCTAGATAGCCAACTTTTCCATTTGTCCTTATTACCTTCCATTAAACTCAAATATTTAACAGGAGTTATAAAAGTGACATTGCTATTTGAGGACTTCTGATACTTGGCATTAATAGCTTGCATGATGCAGTAGCCAATATGCACACAGACCCACTTAGCTTTGCAGGAACATTATCTGCAGTGTACAACATAACAGACTCTTTAGAACCTAAATAACTGTGAATGTGAGCTATGTGTCATTTGGGGCATTTGTGCTAAGAGATACCACACCATATTATACTAACTCATCTTTTGTAAATATGTTTCCAAAAGGTTTGAGAAATGCTGTTTATTTTGGCATAAAACAATAACAATGCACTCCAGGTTTACTGACAAAATGATGATGAAATGTACCGCTTTATGTATGTCACTTATCTAAAATGAGGTATGTAATGTCTCTGTCATTGTAACCCAGGACCAACCTTTACAGCATACAGTATCATAGAATAGTTAAAGGCACCATGCTACAGAATTTTAAAATTGTCATGTATTGTCAAAGATAAATTAGTGGATTTTACTTTGAGCAGCTAGTTATTGCATTTCCCAAAAATATTTTTTACATACTGTTTCAAATGATCTCCAATTAGTGCATCAATACAAGTTCCTAAATTCTTCCATTCAGTCAGGTTTGCAACATTTTAACTGCCACACCCTCTGCAATGCCTCCACTCAGCAGGTTTCCATCATTTGAATCATGGGGGGTGGTAGTGTCTGCCAGTCAGGGTTCAGTATTGTGACTGATTTGTGAAAGGATTTATTTTTCAAAATGATTGAAGAAGTACACATACTATATTAAAAACGTCATAAAAGAGCTGGAGTGATGAGGAGTACACTACATCTAACTGTACAAATAAAATTAATTTTTTTCTGTCATCATCAAACATCATTGCTCATATACCTATATTAATTGAGGAAGAATTGGATTGTTATTATTGGGTCCCTTTAAACTTGTCAAACTTTTTGTACATTTTGTTCTCACGGCTCTATTTTGAATGGCAGTGAAGAAGACACATGCACAGGAAACAGATATGACGCACACAATTAATTTCTGTGGACGTGGACATGGGATGGGGGATTTTTTTGAGGGAAAAAATATTTTTGCTTCATTTTCTACATAGCTAACTTGCTGTGTTAGATCATCCCGCAGAGATAGATCATTAGAAAGCTCATAAAAATGAGCAAAAAGTGTTAGGGCATGAACTAGAGGAGCATGGCAAAAAGGCAAAATGTTACATATTGTAGCTTTAAAAGTATAGAAACCCTAATTCTGCAAATATAATTAAATCCCATGACACCCAGGCTTTAGTTGTATTTGAATAGTAGTGACTTTAATTCAGTGTAGACTACACTTAGACTAATTAAGACTAATTAATAATCTGCAAATGTGTTTCCATCACGTTTTTATGCATCCACTTTTCTTTGACTACAGACCCTTTACTGTGTTTGTGGTTGGGATTTGGTTGAGTATTTTGACGTCTTGGAAGTTATCCATGTGTATTTAGCAAACACATGCAACTGATTAGCTCATGTCAGGAAATCAGAAATAAGTATATATATATACATAGTATATAGTATACTAGTATAATCCAGAATCTGATCGGGAGGCTGAATAGCAAGATCAACCAACAGACCCACAGAGTCGAAAAGATCTAACATTAGCAAACATCAGCTACTATAGTAGACTATGTACTAATGCTAATAAGCTAACATAACTATAAACATATCTACCTGAGCAATAAATGTGCTGAAAACCAACCATGTACTAACATTTTACTTGCATTGATTTGCAGAGTCCATGATAACTTTACTCCATTTATTAATGTTGAAAAGAGTGTGGCTCAGTGGGCAACTTGCTCAGTGATATCCATCTTGACGCACATTTTTCTCTACAGGTATTTGATGCTGACTTTTAGAGCACTGCCCCTTGTTGTTGCACAGCTTTGACAGCCATAATAGGGCTGCAGCAGACTGGTTGTTTTTAGTGGTGGGCAAAAATGAACAAACTCTTTTAAGAAGAAAGAAATCATTTGTGAGTTGAGTACGTACCGAGTCGCCACTGGTACGTACTGAATGAACTGACCAGCCTTGCGTACTCCGCCAGTTCTTGGTCAACCCAAGCAGCAGTGTGAAAAGAGTATAATCATCATACTGTCACTAAACATAGCTATCAATCATTGTTTTCATTTTTACACTGTACATGAGTATTATTTATGGTATTTTATCAATCGCCCATCGCCTATTTTTCATTTCAGTGATCGTGTTTTAAAGAAGTATTTCAATAGCCTATAATCAGTATATCAATGTTGAGTCAGTATATCACCCACTCTAGATATACCTGAGTATACCTGACAATGCCAGAAAGCAGGTCATGTAGTGAACATAATACATGCATTGAATAGCATACAGCATCAGTCGTTCACATGCTGAGTGAGAGCATAATGGTACTTACATCGAACAGTACTAGTGCAGGGCTACTAGGCAGCCAGGCTTGTCCACTTGAAATCAGGAAACAGAACATTTTTGATGAATTGCAGAGATACACTGCTGCCTTTCTTCAGATTTTTAACAGTTATATTTAGTAGTCAGGTCTAGTAATAGGCCTAATGATTTTATTTTTAATGTTTCCAGTTGATCTTAATAAAAACAAACCCAGCATGCAATAAGCTTTTATTCAACATTTTTATATAATTGTTGAATATTACTTGATCTATTGGCTTGATCTAACGAAAAATTCAAACTCGAAAGTTTGATTCATTTAGACATCCTGACTTCACTATACTGATACAACAAAAAAATTGAACTGTGCCTTATACTTTTTTCAGTGTTAGGTGTGTGACAACAGTGGATGGAACATAAAACATCAAATGAATCAAATAACTGATTCAATTCTGCTCGCTGAATCTAGGGTATAAAGGATTATGTCCCATAAAAGGGTTGTTTTGAAACTGAGAAATAAAGCAAAGCTTTGCTTACATAACATAACACAGTATGAATAACTAGTATTTTCAGATTTGTATGTGTCACTTCATAGGCCAAATGTCAATTAACTGTACAGAAAGCTGGAAAATAGTGCTTTTGTGGAGATCACCATTAAGACAATGTAAAGTGGCAATTAAGGCCATCAGCATTTTTTCATCATAATTTTGTTTCTGTTATGTTATCCACATAGTTTTTGTACCATTTGCCAATACATATCCCTGCTGAAAGCAATTTTGCTTAAAATTGTCTGTGCACCACCTTTTGAGTGCACTTACCCAGTCAGCCAATTCTTGATTGTGGTTTTCTCAGTCCTGCAAAACTTTGTGTTTACAAATCTGTATTTCACCTCTCCCTTCACAAAACCAACTCCCCAACATCTCAGTACACCTTCAGATACAGCTTCCTGACATGAAATGCCCATTACCCACCAACCAACTACCAGACCATATTAATTAGAACTGCCACCTTGCTCAACAGCTCTGTCTGGCTAATTCCATGGTCTCTCCCTGGCACTAGTCAATACAACTTCAAGGCTCAGGGCTTCCCAGTAATTGGAACAAACATGGCAGTAGTGATGTTTGGAGCTAAATCTTTGCCAGAGGCAGTATTGACTGGTGTTGTATTATCCCCTTTGTCACGGCTTTGAGTAAAGGTACACAGGCTACCTTCTAGATACGCATACTGGCAAATCTTGTAATCCTGATTATGATAATCCTTTATGAAAAGATAGACTATCACAACCTGTCTTGAAAAGTTTTGTCAGCCAATTCATTTATTTGATTTACAAATCAAGAGACATGAAAACCTACTCCTTGATTGATCATTTAATTGTTCTGTCACTGCATTCTGCCTATATTGCTTTCCTGAATATCATATCAACTCTGGATTACTGTACGAAACAGATGTTGCTTGTTTGAATTATGACTCTCTGTTGATTTTACATATTAACAGTTGCATTTGTTCCATTGTTTTGCCCGAAGGTTTTCTGGCCTTTTGAGCTCACGAAAACAGGCTGCTTTAAAGGAGCAGATTCATTCAGATCCTCTCAGGGCTGGGCAATGAGCCGGATGGACCTTTGTTTGCTCACTAACAACTGGAAGGCAACTATTGCCTTCTAGGCTACTAACCGCAGGCCTGGCCTGTTCTTCACTCAACCATGAGCAATGTGCGCGGTCTACTTCCTTCATCCTTTGAGCCAGTGAACAAGCTTATTCTCGATAACTTAGATTGAGGTACTTTTAGGAAAGCTGCATTTCTGCATTTAGATAGCCACAGAGCTTTATTTTTTATTTAAGTGAGTGAATAATGTGTTTTAGGAACCACATATCAGCTTTATAGATAATGCTAAAGTTGACTTGGTTTGCGTGAAACAGCTACAATTTTGGAAAAAAAATATTTACAAAAGTAATATCAGTAATAATATTATTTTTTTCCTCACTGTAGTAATTAACTTTGCAAACACAATTTAAATACCAACAGATCTGAAGCTAATGAGTAACATAGCCATGCTCAGTCGCAATTCATAATTGATACCACAAAGGCAGCAGAAGCATACTAATAGTCAAGTTTATATGTATAGCCCTTAGTCACAGTTACAGTCTCATAGGGCTTCACAATGCACACATTATGAAAACAGTAATAAATTATAGCACATGACACCCCCCAAACTTAGACCCTCGCAGAGGACAAGGAAAAACTGAAAAACTTAAACCGAAACCAAAACACAAAAACGAAACACGAAAACGAAACACGAAAACAAACTAATAGATTTCCATTGTCAAATAATACTAGCAGTCTGTTATCTTCTAGTTAAATGATACTATGAATGTTCTAGATAGCCTTGAAGAATTCTACGTACAAAATGATACCTGATGCCTCTCAGATAGGCCGGTAATTGTCCCTACAAGGCATCCTAAACAATGCTAGTTAATGCCAGACTTACTAGCATGGTGCCCATGCTTCAGACAGTCACAAGTCAACAAGGGCTTGTGAAAATCCTACAGACCCTTTACTGCATTAGTACAGCTTGACAAGCATACAAATTCTTTCTCAGTGGACAGTGAAGTGTCCTGAGCATCAGGTACCTGAGCAGAAAAATATACAGTTTTAAAACAAGCGCAAGAAGAAAGGGAAACTGCTTTGGGTCTATTGTCACACTAAGCACACTCTTAAACTACTTTCAATTTGCCGGCAAAAAAAATCCTCTTTTTTTTCTACTAGCCAAACTTGTAACGATGACGACAGGAAGTAGGATTAGGCCAATAGGGGGAAGCATAGGTTTACATGCGGATTATGGCCTCACTGGTTATACTATTGGTTATACTATGAGGAAACAAGAAAAAAGAAAATGGTGGTGTACAGCGGCCTTCCTTACAGAACTCTTTTGCAAGACAGATATTGGTCAATCAGGTACAGATTTTTCATGGTAATGGTATGCTCTCCTCTTGAGTGCCTCGAGAGGTTTTGTGTGATTATAGCAACCAAAATTTTGTGGCAGCTTTTGTGACGCAAAAATTGTGATGTGAAAAATGCAATTATGATGCAATTTGTAGTTTTAGGTGTTTTCACAGTAAAATGGAGGAATTGGTAAAAGGAATTTTACGTCCTACCTTTACCTCCTATAAAAAAGAAATCATATGTAAGCATATAGTGCATATCCCAGAAACTACATAATTATTTTTTTTTCTGAACAGAAAGAAAATTATCCTCTATTTCCTCCCTCTCTAAAGCTCCACTGCGGAGTTGTTGGTTGTAGTATAAGAAGACCATGGTAGACATAGTTTCTTGACATATGGTTTGATTGGACCATTTTATGACCACAACTTTACGGCCAAAATTACAATCTCTGTTGCTTTGACCATTTCATTTGGAAAATTTTGCAAATTTATAATTTCCCTTTAAATATTTTAGAGATTTATTGAATTGGCATTAATTATTGTGATCACAAAATTGTGAATTCCTATAGAAGAAGTGTTTATCTGTCAGTATTTTGACTTTCTGACCCAGTGAATATTCTATTGATTTTCTATTGAAAATAACTTTCAAGATTAATGAGCAGTTTAATGCAATATGTCTTACTTTGTAATACTCTAAGTGTTATTTTCACACTTGAAATAAAGCAAAATAGTGAATTTGAACTACCATTTACATTCACATTCCTCCAAAAAATCATTTTCCCCCACAAAATACAATGTTCAATTAACCCAAACCCTTAACTATTCATTGTTACAATGCCAATCAAAGTGATATTCATGCAATTTAAAATGGATCACATTGGAGTAAGCTGCCATTACCAATGCATGTCAAAAATGTCAGAAATGGAATGGGTAAAGGAAAGCATTTCAGATTTTTTCTTTCATCACCACATTCTTACAGTATACTTGTAGACTGATTAATCAATCCACTGGATTGAAGATGTCTGGAGGGAAGTCAAGTTTTGTTATCAAGCATTCTGTACTGATTAGAGGAAATGATATGCCTGTCCACATTGGTATTGAAATCAAGGAATGAGGCCAGGAATGCATCAGAATTCTTTGTTTCAGAGGTGAAGGTTTTGCAAAGACAGATAACTAAGATAGAAGAAAACTGGGATAAGAACCAAGAATGAGATGATTGAAATTTTCAATCTTGGACTGAATAGCAGTGTGAGCAGAGATGAGATGCAAACCAAGCATCCCTTTGGGGAGCGGGATATGGATTATGGGATCCTACTGCTGGTCCACAGAGACACAGGCAATCACTCAAGTGTTTGATATCCTCTTGTAGGTTGTGGTTGGTGCTATGCTTTGTACTCAGTGTGAAGAATATGTGATGACTATGATGAATGTTTTTTATCTATGACATCTATTAAGGAACAGACCCACATTGTCTGGTGTGTTGCAGCCCCCTGAGTATCTTTCTATTGCATTGCCAGCCTGCAGCATGTTACAAGAGATTGTATGTGTTTCTGGTTATGGATCCCAATGGCATAGTGAAATACATTGCTTACTGAAAGCAAGCAGGGCTCTGTGTGTGTGCGTGTGTGTGTGTGTGTGTGTGTGTGTGTGTGTGTGTGTGTGTGTGTGTGTGTGTGTGTGTGTGTGCGCGCACA
>CABFOQ010018859.1:23126-34539 GCA_900660455.1 Gephyroberyx darwinii
AAGAAACACTATTAGAGAAATCAATATCCGTGACTTTGACTGTGGAATCAGGTTTCCGTGGTCAAAAGAAGACAAGATAGGATAGGATTCATTAACCTTCCCTTCCAGTTTTCCCCCGGTGCTGTCCTGTACAGTCGTATCTTGTACAGCTGGCCCAATCTTCCCGAATCAAATTGGATAATCCTTATGCCCCTAGTATATACATCTGAAAGCTTTTACATAAGTCAGGAACATCATCACATCAATCTTTAATGCTTGAACTTTGGAGATAGCAGGGTGAACCAGATCACACTCCAGGCCAAACGACCTCAAGATGTTGCTGTCATTCATTTGCATTTACTAGCATCTTGAGTCTGAATGCAACCCATTCAAACTTGGAGGAAATCAGATGTGACTGGGTACTGATACAATGGCTTCCTCTGGGAGTATATGCAAACCAGATATTGTATTCTGAGAAAGACTGCATGCACAGCCGATATGTCAGTGAATTGAGTATGTTTTTATGAAAACATGAATAAAGTTGTCATTCTAACCTCTGACGTCTCAACACTCACTCACTTTTGCATGGGTTGCGTTCAGACTCAGATGCAGCTAAATACAAATAATAGCAGGGACATCTCGGCTAAATCGCACTCCAACTCCGGGTCAAGCTGATTCTCAACGAGGATTGTTTTGAGTTTGTTGCGGTATTTGTAAGCCTTATATCAATTAAATAATGGATCAGTGTGTGAAATAATTTACTGTGCTTTCTCCCAGTTGCGCCAATCCATGAGAAAGCCTGTGATCAACCAGGGGCCAGATGTATAAACGTTTATCTACATCCAAGACTAAAAATCTGTCTGCACAAAATAGGAAAGATGCATTCAGCCTTTTTGGCAGATTCATATAACCCTGCTGGTGTTCAGTTCTATAAATCATTGTTCCATTTTCTAAATCTCAATCATCATGACACCATGCGCACGTGCACGGGCCTAATGCCCACCCACACAGTTAGCTATAAATGGATGTCGACACACCTCTATTTAACCTGGTTTGTTCATAACTGCCAGTCATCAGTTCTCACCTTCGTCTTACATTGGCATTGTCCTCTAACAGCGCCAAAGCAGCCATTGGATCGTTACGCACCACTACATATTGTTAGCCATAATAGTCTACTGATTGATAACCGATGTGAAGGTCTGATTTATCATCAGATATGTACATTATTCTTATTTCACAATACTGTATTATTTTGACAATATGTGAATGTTATCTATAATGAAACTACTGAGAACTAATTCAAGATTAAAGCTCCATATTCCCTCTTTGATGTTATCTTTCTCTTTGCCACTTTGCTATATCACATCTATTCCTATACAGACTCATAAAAGTCTGTATATGAATGTTGTAAAGCATGCGTGGAGGTATGACAACAAATGATTGACAAGTGCTTGTGCATATGTGTCACCTGAGATTGTATACATGTGTGCATGAATGCCTGGTTGTCAGAGAGAGAAAGCGGGACGTATGTACTGAAATATGGATGGAGGCAAAAGGTGAAAGGTGAAGTTCTATTATAAAAAATCCAGTGAGTGTTTGTCGTGAGGATAAGAATAATGTATACATGCAAATGCTGATTTCATGTTTTCCATCTACATATCACAAATCTTCTTTGCTGCTTTCATTTATTTGACTTTGACCTTGACTCACTGAAGCGCAGAAATAGCTCCCACTCTCCCTAAGTCCAAATGGAAACACATCATTACTATTCCAAAGCAGTGACTGCAGCAAAACACAAAACAGCAACGCAGCTATTGACAAATTCATCATGCAATCTTAGAGTACAAACTCTGGATTTCATCATCTTGCTCATCAGCAGCTCCTTCCTATGAATTATTTGTTGGCTCCTCTCCTCCTTGCCTGTCCTCTCCTCTTGATGTGGTAAAACCCATCAAGAATCTATAAGTAGTCCCTGTCCATGCGTCTCTCAATCAAAATCAGGGGCAAGCAGCTCCTCTCCCACTCTGTGGGTTGAATTATTTACACATCATTGCTGTGGTGGTTGACCATCAGTTTTATTTGTGAATTATTCATACACTCTCTTCCCCTAGCCCAAAGGATTAACATTGAAAAAATCTCAAGCTTTTATTTGTTGCAGTCCTGAACTTGCATACCACACTGTGCCATTCAATTTCCCACACCACACCCACTGATACGTGTGCACAGCATTACTTAGATTAACTTCCCTTGGTATCACGTTTTGTTCAGCAAGATAATCTTCACAAATGAACTCCACTTTTATGATTTTTGAAGCTTAAATGCAATCGCCAGAAGTAAAATGCTAATGCTATAAACGAACTACACCACGGTCGCATGACTTCAACGTCACCACCACTAAGCTTCCAACTTGTAATTTGATTTTGCATGCTTAACTCTTCTACAAAAGCCTTTCCTCTTAGCGTGACCTGATGTCAATTGCCAGTCTCACATCCGACCAAAAAAGTGTAGATAGGTGCGAGAACCACTACAAGTCAAGACATGTAGAGCAGTGCAGCCTAGGTCTATCGAGTGTTGGTGAGTGAAGTTAGCAAGAGAGGGAAGAGTATGTCTTAATTCATATTAGTGTTATCTAAGTATCATTATAGACCAGTATGCTGGTCTGTTATTAACATTATATAAATATAACCTGCATACTAAAAAAATAATTAACTTAAGATTTTTCATATATTTAACTACTTTGATAAATTGATAAATCTACAAGTTGGAAAGTTTGAGTTTTTTTATGTCATATTTTATGTATATGTTAAAACCCATTGACTTCGAGACGAGGGAACCGGAAGTGCAAAATGCTAACTCATTTCCGGGTTTCAGGACTCTATTGTATTCATGTTTAAGATGAAACATTTGTGTAACAGCAGCACAAGCCTCTTTTTGTTATTGCAGATTGTCATAACAAGGAATCTAGAAAGAACGAAAAGTCAGATACTGTACGTCAGAGCCTTGCGTATAAGCATTATTAGAGACAAACTGTAAATTCTGCAACACAATTAGTATTGTAGCGAATGGGAAGTCCATACTTTAGCATTTGAAACCTGAGTTTCAAACATGCTCTACCAAAGACACTAGTGTTTTTTTGTTATTTGGTTTACTAGTGACCAAAACGGACCAGGCGTGGTCTTTAACCACTGCAGTGAAGGTATGCATATGGCGTTAACTTCACTGGAGCATATTCTGTCAGGTAGCTTATTGGGTTGTAAGCTGCGACAATCAAATTTGAGATCATTGCTGAAATATTCAGAACTCACAACTGAGAAATTCATACTCTATTTGAACTAGAATGCTATTCTAACATTCAACTCTTCACAGTATATTCTAACTTTCATGTGTATTCTTGCTCTGTACTCATTGACCTGCTATCTGTCTGCTGCACTTGGTCTGGATAAACACCCTGTCAATGCTGTTGCTGTGGTGAGAGAGATGGGGAATGACAGCCAGTGTCTTGGGAGCAGACTCGCTTCCTGACACTTTTCCCCTCTTCTTCTGACAAGCAAATGTCATCATTGTAAGATCTCTTCTCCCTCTATCTTCTTATATATAAAGATATTTGACCTGCGTACGTTAAAACGGAATACTAATCCAGTTCAAAATCCACACAGAGCTAGATTCATGTCATATCTCTGAAGGTGTGATAATCTTTGCTGCATCACACCCTGTGCCTCTTCAAGAAGTGGGTAGAAAGGCCACATGACACATTGTTCACCCTGCTCAGTTGTGCTATAATCTGCACTGTGCATTTTAATTGGTTGTAACTGTATGCTTTTCCCATGGCCTTTGGCAATTCAGTCTGTAACTGTTAATGTGTAATGTCTTTCACAGATCAAGAAACCAGATCAGACCAAGACTCAAATCTATTATGTTGTCAATTGCACAGCCTACATGGAATTACACTGACTGTAAACTTACTCTCAGACTAACATTATAGACATTAGAAAATATTTGTTTATTTAATTTACACTGTAATGGCCCGTGTCTCATGATAGTAGAAGTTCTTAACCAAAAAATATTGTTATCCCCAGAAAATCTTTCACCATTTGTGTCAGTGTGTCAGTTCATAGTTGTGATATCACAAATAAAGGAACAAACTTAGCAATGGGAAATAATACAAATTGAACTGTTGTAGGACTTACGGATAACAGATATGCATACAGAAACTCTGGTCTTCCTTTTTAAATTAGTTGGCATTATTGTGAGGTTGTATGACTTTAGGCTGTGTACAGAGTGGGCGTGTTTGCAGACACCTCAGGCAAGCAGACTAATTTTCTGGGGGTGGAGAATAAGGTCAGAAGGATTTCAAAACAAGAACTTGTCAATACCTCTCTCTCTCTTCTATGCCATCTTGTGCTTTTGTGCAAAGTAATGAAGTAGTCCTCAAACTGCAAAACACAGTACTTCTATTATTGTTATACAACTACTGCACTTAGATATGAGAGAAAAAATGTTTTATAAAATTCTTTGCAGCATTAAAGGCAGCAAATCATTATGACTTCTTACTAATTTAAGTTCATCCAGGGATCATTTTCTCATTGTAATAGAGGCTATAAAATTATTTAATTGCCTAACCTTCATAAGAGCTGAGCATTTTCATTAGAGTTGACAGTCTCTTTAGGAAGTTCAAAACTACCAAAAATGGATTGACCTTGAAGCCATAAAGCTTTCAGGATACCTTGGGGAATGTTCTCCTAATGGGACATAAATGCATAAATGCATGGTATGTGGAAGAGTTTGTGATTTTATGAGAAATTATTTGTTAAAGTTGTCTTTTGATTTAATGGCCCCAAACAGCCTACATGAGGTTACATGGACAAATGGCATTTCTGAATCCTGAGGACATTCTGGGAACCCCTTGCTGTGATTACTCACTAATCCAATATTTATTTCAGTTTGATGATGATACTAATAGTTTTGTATGTGATGTGGAAGGAGTAATTGGTATTATATGGTTGTCACTTCCTCTACATATGACTGGGATGGCTGCCAGGGGCCTGCCCAAGGTGCCTACTTAGCGCCGAACCATAAGGGGTTCATAAGTGAGTCTGCAGCACAATATGTCTCAACTGCAGATGCATTGAACAAATCAGAGGACCTGTCTTACAACCAGCATTAGACAAAGCCCTATTTCATTCACAGAAGAGAGGTCAATAGCCCTGCCAGAAATTATTGACCAATAATTCAGGCTTTCTTGCATGTATGTCAGAAACAGCAGCTCAGCTCAATACAATAAAGCAAACATCAATTAGTCTTAGATGCCTGCTGATTGAGAGGCATGTTGTCGATCATGGTTTCCGTTTCTGCAAATCGTATCATCTGCCATTAGGCACAATTAGCAAAAACAAAAGCACATGCTTAGTTTGTCTTTTAAAGCTAATTGCTAATTGTTCTGCCTCTTGAAGTTCCAGGTGAATGCATAACCAACTTGTTTTTTCAGCCATGCTTATTAATCACACAGGTCTTCACTGCATAATTCATAGCTGAACTTAAAAAATATATTACAAGTTTACACTGAACCAAACTATGGTTGGTGTTGATATTCTTATTTATTTATTTTATATGCATGTTTTCAGAGAAATAGCCACAGCATCAGAGCAAAATATTTCAGTGTGCCAATGGTAACAATTCAAAACAAATAGAATGAGGTTGAGTTTCTTACCTGTAGATTATAATTTCATTTTAAAATTCTGTAGCCTTATTTGTGTTGAGGATGAAAAGCTTGTGTTTGTGTAGCAGTGTATCAGAAAAACTGTCAGTGGTATGGTCTCCTTTTTTGTTATTGTTGAGAGGCAGGTCATACCCGCACCTAAGCCTAACAGTCAACAGCTGTGCACTCCAATTTACATGTATACATAAATTCATGCAGTGTGCTGGCGTGCATGCATATATGAACTCACATCCATGCAGATTCTCTCTCTCTCACACACTCTCACACACACACACACACACACACACACAGGTATACACAGTCTCATTCATACCAATGACGTTTGTCACTTTCACCTCCTCGGAAACTGTAAATAAATGAATCATGAAGCTCAAATGCCGTGTTGTCTCCTGTGGACAGACCAATTACTGCAAGATGCTGTTTCCTCTGTAAAGTGAGATCAGAGGCTACAGTATTTGAACTCCTCACACAGCCTCTCAACAAGCCCTTGAGCAGTTCTCTCTTCCTCAACTGTGACGTTTGAAGCTCAAATTTATTCAAACTCCCAGCCCAGTCTAGTCTTAGGTACCATAGAAACTCATTACTTCCAAATAATGTACTGTGGAATTAAAAGTTTGGGCAGGTTTCTGACATAATTGGAAAAAAAACATGCCAATTCCACCCCTGTAAAGAGCACTTAGATTGCTCAAACCCACAACAGCCTCCATCTACTAACCATTTACTTGTCTCTATTGAGATATAGAGACCCCAGGCAGACCATATTGCCAGCACAGATATGTTGCAGCTGTCCTCTAGTTCAGCGATGGCATTAGCCCTGACACATCCACTCCCCTGCATTGAACCACGACAGCAACTAATTAGCATAGACACTACCTTTCTGATCAACACAAAGCACTCTCTCTCTCGCTCGCTCTCTCTCGCTCTCTTTCGCTCTTGTTTCCAGTGACGCACAGTGAATTTCAATGAGCCAATTAGCCTATGCATTTCCCCTGGTATCCGGTTCACAAAGTCTTTGATTGAGACTCCACTGCACAGCAATACGGTAGAAAGTTTAGTTGCCCTGCAGGCCACTGAGGCTGGGAGAGTGAGCTTAATGTAACTGGTACTATGGAGTCAAATCATTTATTTTGGTAAAGCTCAAACCTTTCTATAGCCAGATTTTAAATATGGTATAATATTGTATTTTATTCTATATTTCCATTTTCTATGCTGTTTGTCTCTAGATTTTATTTCATTATATCACCTAAATGTATATTTTTCCTAACCAGTTGTTGCAGGGAAAGTCTATACCTAAACTGGGGACATTGGACCAGATTGAAACAGGAAGTGGAGATGCGGAAGGGCGCTACAGCGGTGACTGTGATGATGAGGATGGTTGTGGGGGTTCAGGAGGTGGCGAGGTGAAGAGGAAGGTCCCCAGAGTTTCCAAATGTAAGTCACTCTTGACCTTTGATCTTCACATCCTTCTATTATGATTTTATTGAACAATTATTCGTTTGCCAACATGCTTTTAAATAAGTTTCAATGCATGTTAAATTGTTTTAGCTTTCAAAAGTTAAGACTTTACAAAGATATGTTTTTGAACAGTATAGACTTTAAATAGTGCAGCTGGGTAACACTATATTTCAACAAGACTTCCTCCAGTCTCCATTTTATGACAGACATAATAATGGTCATTAAAGATAATGGTTGCTATGGGGACATTATTCCAATCAAAGCCCATTACTTAAGAAATTATTGTTCCCCTGGGGATCAGTAACCCCTGATGTATCACAGCACTTGAGCTCTCTTCTTCATGTTGTTACCTTTCACAGTCTCATCTCCCCTACCCACATGGATTCCTCCCCTCCCCGCTCTTTCCTGCTCTCCATCAAACACACTAACGATTAATCACCTCTCTCATTTGGCCTGTGGCAGGATCAGGGGGTGGGGTGTGTCATCCAAACAGGCTGTCCTGTCCCCATGAATGTTTGCTCTATGGCTTGTCAGTCGTCTGTATAATCCTATATAGTGTTCTGTACTTGAACCCAACCACTGGTCGGTCCCTACAGGATTTTGCAGAGCAGTTTGTGATTATTGCGACTAAAAATACTTTTTTTCTATGGAGGCTTTTGTCAAAACTTGTGTGTGTGTGTGTGGGGGGGGGATTGGTAAAATTGCAAGTTAGTGAATTTTTTTTTATAAGTACCCCTCATTAACAAAGAGTAATATCCTGTGATAATGAGCATACTACAAATTCCATAAAGTACTGGCAATACTTACTAACAGCCTGCAAACCAAAGGCTCATATGCATATAACTTTATATATATAAAATGCAGGTTAAATGAAAAACAATGCCATCCTCCTTCTCCAAAGCTCCACTGTAGAGTTGTTGGTTGTAGTATAAGACCAAGGTAGACATAGTTTGTTGATATATGGTTTGATTGGACCATATTATGCAGAAGTGTGATGACTGGCCAAAATTTCATTCAGAAAAAGTGCTGTCATTTTCCAATATTGCAAGTCCTCTCAAATATAGCGGAGATTGGTTGCATTTGCATTAATTCCTCCAACAACAACAATTCATTATTATTATTGAGATCACAAAATTGTAATTTCCTTGAGGGACTGTGCGGTAGTCTAAACAGTGTTGCCAACTCTCTTTCAAGGAAAGTGTCAATTGGCTGCTCAAAAAGTCACTAAAAGTTGCTATAAATTGCTATATACACTGTGTATGGGAAATGCTGTGATCATCTGACATCTTTAGACACGCAAGTAGTACAAATTGGCATCATCCATACAGATTTGTTCCAAATTTGTCCCAAATGTTTTGGAAGTCAACACATTCTTTCCCAATTTGCTAGAGGGGGGGCTGAAAAGTCACTAAATCTAGTAACAAAGTCACCAAGTTGGCAACAGTGAGCCAAAACCACTGTGGTGAAGTTATTAATCAATATGTTTAATTTTAGTTTTGTTTATTTGCAAAGTATTAAAACAGAAAAGTTAAGGGATAACAATACAGTCTGTAAATGCAATGATAAAACCACAGACGAGAAAAAAATACAAAATTGTGCAGGTGAGATTAAAAAACAAGGTGCTTTTAATATCTCACCTCAAAACAAAAGAAGCAACAACATCGACAACTCAAAGACAGCAAGCAAAGACACAACTCAATTGATGAATGATCTATAGTTAATGATAACATAACCAACATGGTGAAAAACAGTATAGCAATATCAAAATGAATAAAATGATAAGTAAGGGAAATAAAACAAAATAGCTGTGACGCATAAAATGAAATCATTGGGGAAGTGAGAGGGTGGTAGTGAGCGGGGGAGTGGGGGAGAGTGTGTGTGAGAGAGAGAGTATCTGTGCAATATTGCCAGTTGCAATTTAATGAAATTAGGAATTGTGCTGGTATATCAAAGTAAAACACGAATTCTGTGATCTGCCATTGATATTACCACCTCAGTGGCAGATATAGAGCTTAAATACCATGTATGATCTGATTTGATTTGCCTTTCCCTGCAATTCCACATAATCCCTCTCCTTTATGTCTTTGATGTTTATCAGTAGAACATACTCTAGATAGACTTGCATGATAGGGAAGTAAAATACTAGAAATACTACCCTGATTTAAGGGATTATCCTCATCAAATAGAATTATTTTTGTGTGAAAATACTATGTATCTGACAAGAAGGAACAATGTGAGCAGTCTACCCTTCTAAAGTATGTTATGGGTGTTTTAATACTTTACATTGTAGAGAGAAATTAAATTTAAATGAAATAAGGTATTGAGACATACAGCAGCAAACCATCAGCCAGGATTTGAATCTCTGCAGCTCCAAGTAAGTGATATTTACAACACCACTCTAGACAACTGAGCCACCAGGATGGTCACTGTCATTGTTAAATTGTGATTAAGCTTATCTGTTTGTGTAAACACATAATGAAGAAACTCTAGTTAGCTGGCTCCCTCCTGATAGTGAAATATCTTGACATGCCCTTTTTGCAAATTATCAATTTAGTAAACTGCAAATGCTTTTGTTGCCTGGCAAGGTTGCTGGAGAGTCAATGCTAGAGAACTATTGAAAGCACACATGGTGGAAAAGATTGATGCACTTCATACTATTCAACCTGGAGGTGCAGTGTTCACCTCTTGCCAGCTAGTCAGATAAAAGCTGGTTCTAAGCCCAACTGGACCATCCTGACCGTTGGAGTGAGTTGGGGCTGGAGGGGGGAGGGACTCGGAGCAGACGGTCAGTCGGATTATTCTGTGTGTGAATGGGCTCAGGACTACTGACTCTGGCCTTTTGGCCTGACAATATTTTTTTGAATATGTTTGATTTTGTTGGGTCGAGTGTGGTCGGGCTCGTGTAGTGTGCAGCAGTACAAGACTCACAAAGACTGAAATCTAAGAGTGACCATGGCAACAGCCAATGGGAGTTTAGCTCAATGGGGAAGGAAAAGAGAATGATCAACCCCTACTCCACTTTTGATAAGCTGCTGAACAGTCTTGTAGTCTGACCTAGGCTTAACTTTACTTAACTAAGGAGAATGCAAGAATGCAAGGACATTAGGTGATTGTTACGTACCAGAGAGGAGTAGATATTAAATGTCATTTTTGGTCCCTGTTTTTGTAGTCCTCACAGAGAACTTGAAGTGGCTCAGTCTGTAGCCAATGTGTGACACATCCCTCTTCTCCTGTTTGATGAAATTAACTTTTAACTGTTGTCTTCTTCTTTAGTAAATTTGGCTATTATAACTATTATAAGATTACACAGTATAGTGTACTACAGCATATTACCGTGTAAATCACAATGATAACCATCATCATAATAACTCTAATTATAATAACCATAATTAGGATAATCAGAAATTAAAGCTCTAATTTAATTCCACATCCATGGAGATGTATTGTGTTGGTCCAGACTGTGTCTGTGTTTTCAAGTGTCAAGGCAAATCAAGCAAAAATTTCAATGCTTTTCTGTGCCTTAGCCTGTATTGGACATTTTTAGGGTCTCAATGATTTCATTGGCAAAATCCTCTGGCTAGCTTATTTTTACGGTGCATTGTCTAGACCCATCTCTAGCAACTGTAGCAATGAGGTTTGGAAAATATGTCATGTATCGATGATCACTCATGTACGGGTGAGCCAATGACAAAATTGGACAAATGATATATCTCAACAGGAAAATTTATTTAAAGCTGCAGTAGGCAACTTTGCACATTGGCAGCCCTAAATGACACCAAGAGGTAACTGAACAATTACCCAAAAATGATGGAACGTGACTGTAGAGCAATGTCATCTCCGGGGATAGAGGTAAACCAGATGTTGTCATGGTTCCAGGGTAAAATACCTGTGCATACTGACTATGAGTGCAATTTATAAAGTTAACACTGAGGCTTCATGTAATATTGTAGGTATGAACACTGTCAATCAGATAAAATCCAAAATGAACATTGACATTACAAAGTGTGCCCATATGATTTAGCCATATTGGCGGCGGCTGTGGCTCAGTGGCAGAGTAGGTTGTCCACTGATCACAAGGTTGGCGGTTCGATCCCCAGCTCCTCCTGTCCACATGTCAAAGTGTCCTTGGGCAAGACACTGAACCCCGAATTGCATTGCATGGTAGCTCACTGCCGTGTGTGTGTGTGTGTGTGTGTGTGTGTGTGTGTGTGTGTGTGTGTGAATGGGTGAATGAATATTGTAAAGCGCTATATAAATGCAGCC
>CABFOQ010018861.1:2759-16347 GCA_900660455.1 Gephyroberyx darwinii
GCTGATGTAAGGGGCTTTATCTACAGCATATTTACATATAGGGCTGGGCAATATGGCCTAAAATTTATATCACGGAATATTTCGAATTTTGGATGGTAACGATATATATCACGGTATATAATTATTATAAAAATTTCAATAGAACATGCTTTAAAAAGAGTACAATACTCTGGGATAGTAAGTATTGTCTGGAGTAAGGTTATTATTAATTAACTATTAGTTAGCTTATGTGTTATTCCTTTAGTATAATAGGACAAATTTCACATTGAACTGAAGTTGAATATTTTAATATTTTAGCATTTTTATTGGTGTCTGTGGTCATACAAACTTGTCGTTCTTCTTTTAACCTCCCACGACTTCAGCGCCTCCCTCAAGCCTCCCCCTTCTTTTGAACGAGTTCTTCATCTGCTTTGTAAATTGTTTTGGTTTAAAGTAACTAAATAATGTGGTTTATGTTGCTTAGTTTGAATTAGTTTATAGAAGAAATGTTAAAACATACTATTTACATTATTTACAGTAAATATGTGAGAAATATGTTTTAACCTGCTAATGATAATGATTCAATATTACTATGGACAGTGTGGACAGGAAGTCCTTTTATTTTGAAGTGCAAGCTCAAAATAAAAGCACTTAGTAACCTGTCCACAGTAACCTGTTCAGTGTTTTTTGTCGCTAGTTTTAATGATGTTATGAGTACGAGAGGTCGGGTGGAAAGGTCCGTTTTGTTTACTTTGTTCTTTGAAAAACTGCAGCATATTAGCAAGTAAATCTTACGTAAGATTTATGTAAAAACACGTGCGTTTGTTGGCACGTAAAGGGAAGTACACCCACCTATGTACACCTACCTACGTATTTTATTGGCCTAGGAATGCCGTCCATCAGGCAATGCTAAGGAATGACGCTCACACGCTCTATGTATTAGTCAAAATCCATTTTCTACCGGTACAAACGGTATAGCCAAATCCATACCGTGGCGCATATTTCTACCGGTGTACTGTTTATACCGTTTATACCACCCACCCCTACACAGGATAACTCAATTTGATATCAGAACTTTCCCCAGGGACTAGGAACCTTTGGAGGAACTCAGTGTGTTTCCACCGCAGGGACCAGGGTGTAAATTAAGTTCCAGGGACATTATTTTACCCCCAAAAAAGTTCCTGCTTGGGGGGTAGTACTTTCCAAAAGTACAGGAACTTTGGGAGTGGGGCTTGCAGCACTGAACATTTCTGATTGGTCGAGTACTCGCAGCATTTTATTTCAGACGCCATTTTAAAAAAATCTGCAGCCGCAAACCGGCTATTTGTTTTTTTGTTCATTGTGCTTCGACACATCAACATGAAGAAAGCATACGACAGATGGGCCAACGACGAAGTCCAGGCCTTATTGAGCATTTATGGACAAATCCAATGGCGAACCGCAATGAAAAGGTGTACGCGAAAATCTCCCGCAAGTTAAGCGAGCTGAACATTGTTCAAAACAGTGCCGGGAAACAGTGCCGGGAGAAGCTCAAAATACTGATCATTTTCATACGTCAGCGTACTAATTTGCACAGTCTTCAAGGGTCTTTAGACCACGGTGGAAACGCAGCCAACAACAGGCTGAAGGAACCTTTTAGTTCCTTGAAAAGTAGTTCCTGGGACTAAAAGTTCCGGGTACTTTGGGTGGAAACGCGGCTTTTGCGTTGTCTCATGATGCAATATTGTGTTATTATGGCTTCAAAAGATGCTGATATACTATGGTTACATAGATTTTCAATTCAATTCAATTCAAGGTCAAAACACAAAATACTGCAAACGAATTGAATGTTAAAAGCGAGAAGCGAGAGTGCTACTGGGATACACATGAAATACAATATCAAAAGGAGTGATTGGATTGGTGATCTTTAAGAACGGAGTTTTCGGGGAGCTTTCTGGAAAAAAAAGAGAGGGCCCAGGCACTATTTACTTCATAATAAATATGCCTTTATCAATTTGGCATTGTTTGACATGGCATTCATCATAACACCTTTCAGTGTATGTCAGTATATTGTATCATAAGCCATGTACCAGGATACTTAGTCAATCTAGAAAATCAATAAATGTATTGATCCCCCTTGGCATTGTATACATCTAACATCACAGATCTTTAAAAGACTTTAGCTGTCCCATAGCACAAATTACCGTTTGACAGGGTTGTTGATCATTACCAGTGACTCAAAGATTACTTTGGCTTTGGCAACTGCTGAGATTTCTGGCTTTCCATTGGAAAGTCAAAACATTCCCTCCCCTTCGTGTCATAGCAACACACAGTCTTTATGGGCTACAGGGTTAACTAAAACGTGCCAATCTTTGGCGCTCTTGGTATGGTCTGCCCAGTCATCTGCATTCAGACGGAACAAGTTTTGACATGTTTTGACAAAATATATATATAGCACCCAGCTGAGATTTAATTACTATCCATGTTTCCTCTCCTGCTGGCTTACCTTTGGATCCACAAAGGGCCATGATAAGAGGGCTGTTGCTCTTGTCGAGTTCCCTCAGGCAGGCGCTACCGGCGTGGTCTCTAATGACTGACAGCTCTTTCAAGATGAGAGCCTATTAACATGCAACAACACACACACAGACAAAGAAACATCTAAATGACTTAAAAGGCCAAAGGTCAGTTAGGATAAACCAGACATCAGGTAGATTAAAACCTAGATCTGGTGTAGTGTGTGCAAACCTAACTGAATGAATTGCGTTTGGGCATGGGATCCAGAGTATGTGTGCAAATACACTTGTGTGTTTATGTATTATTTGTGTGTGTGTGTGCTGTGCTTACCTCGAGGGTCTCCTCTGCAGTGCAGCCAGGCTGTTGCTGTAGCTTGCCAGTCTTCAGAGCCTCTATGTATTCATCACACTTTCTGTAGCCGTCATCCAGCAGGTCCTGCTTGGCCTTCAGTAGACCCTGGCCCGGTGTCACATCACCAATCCCAATGGAAAAGCCCCGGTTGGCTGAAAGTTAAGGGTTCAAGGTCAGCTCTACCTTCCTCTTTGGCGATTATATATATATATTCAATTTACTGCAGGCGTTCAAAGTGCTATTCATTTTTCAGTCTCTTAGAGGCTAGGGCTGATTTGGATCTCACAGTATGTTACACTATGAAGAGTTAAAAAGCAGATAAGGCAGGAAATTGTAGGACAAGGATGAGGAAGATCTTCTCAATCACAATTTCATAAAATCACAATTCAACAAGTCAAGTCAACCCACTCCCCACAGCCCCCCACGCCTCCCAGTCCACCTGCTGCTCCAGCCTCTCTCCGTGACTTGACTCTTCATGCAGTTACAGCAACTCCAACTGTTTATCTGGCAGAACTCAAGAGTGTTTAGCATGTACTGTCTCAGCCATTGCCTATCACCAAGAAGGTACCACAAGGCTCCATATCCTTGCCCCCACACTATTATCCATCTTTCAATAATATTGCGCATGTAGTTGGTGACTCATTTATCCAACAATCTTGTACAATAGGCCCCCCAGATGCGGACTACAATCCTTTCAAAGCAGTTTTATTTATTTTTTACTTTATTGATCCCCGGGGGGAAATTTTCTTTGCCACAGCAGCCAGACAGACAATAACACAAGAAATAGACAAATAGAATGAAAATTTAAAAAAAATAAAAATTAAACTCCAGGAGGTTCTCTCCAGACTGTCTTTTCATCAAAGCCGTCCCAAGATATTTACTGATAATGTCCGCTGGTTCCCCATGAATTGACTGAGTAGTTACTAATTGTTATTTTAAAATCAACAATCATTTCCTTTCTTTTTGCAATGTTTAGGTCTAGGAATGAGTTATCACACCATGCCACAAATTAATCTCAAACTAGTCTGTGTCATCTGTAAATTTAATTATGTAATGATTTGGGTGTTGGTTTCTACAATCTGTAGATTGAAGAATGTTGAGGGGCTACAGACACATCATTGTCGAGATCTGGTGTTTGTGATCATGTCTGAGACGTTCCCATTTACTGTAACTCTCTCGCAATTGGTTAAAAAAAAAATTATCCAATGTTTTAACCAATTGCTCACAGAGAGTTAAAACTTGGCCAGTCCTCATTTCAGTCTGCTGCTTCCAGTGACGAGACTGTTTTGAAATGACTCTTCAACTCTCTCTGCCATCAAAGACTCACACATGCAACTGGTTCTCAGCAAAATGATCACACTAACTTCTCTACCAGTGCTGTTGTAGGTTTTTGCCACATGCTTTAATTGCTTGTGTCCTCCTTGTCATATTACCGTTTGTGTTTTTGCCTTCTGCAAACTATTAGCATTCTTCTTTTATTATTATGATGATTGTGATTCTTATCATACTTGTGGGTATGAATTGTAAATACTTTATTCCAGTGGTGTCCAATCATGTCCCATGGAGAGCCGAGAGTATGCAGGTTTCACTCCAACCAAAGACTACAGCAGGTGATTTCACTGATTACACTCTCCTCTCTGGTTGAAGGTGTGTTGATCAGTGAAATCACCTGCTGTAACAGGAGTGAAAACCTACATACGCTCGGCCCTCCGTGGCACATGATTGGACACCACTGTTGTCTTCCTTTTTCCCCTATTCCCCATCAAGCAGCAATTTTCCTCCTGCCAAGTTGTCATTATAAATAAGAATTAAATAAAGATTAATAATTAGCCTTTATTAGAGCACTTACAAAGGTAGACGGGAGCAAGTCTTGCCAGGCGGGACATGGCATTGGCAGCTTCCAGTTGTCCCCAATCCCTCAGCAGGATGTAGAAGATGTTTTTCTTGGAGCCAGATCCCAAGGTGCCCTTATCCATACTGCCACTCATCAGCTCACTGTTCTGGATCACCACGACTAGGAATGTGACAAGCAATAAGGCAATTAGGTCCCAGATAGTAACATGGCCAAGATGACTCAAACACAGCATCTTTGGAAATAATCAATTTACGTGGTTATCAGAAACAAATAAAATATTAGTTCAAATTTAGTTCATGGGCCGGCGGGCCGCTTTATTTGTACTCTTTTCTGCTGTTTTCGATTAAAAACAGCCAAGGTCGGAAGAACTCACATGAGTCGTTGTAGCAGAGGTCCTCTCCCTTGCCGCAGTACTGTTTGCCCTTGGTGCGCAGGTTCACCTTGACTGGGCATTCCTTACTGGGCTTGAGAATGAGGCTGAAAATCTGTTTGCCTGTCCATAGAGCCATGGGCTGATGCACAGAGAAATGTCAGTGGTCAGTTTCCACAATCATGCAGTTGCCACAACAGATCAGCTTCAGATCAAATGAGGTACCTTCATTATAGCTGGGTGAGGAAGAGCTATCTTGACTTTTTCATCTTTGCCCACTAGGATTGAAGCTATTATCTGACAGGCTTTAGATCTGTCAAAGAAAGTGTCCTTAAAAGTCAAGAGGTAGGCTCCTGGGAGGTAGAGACACAAGATAAAGTTAGTGGACCTGGAATACATTTTCATATACGGCTAAGGTGCGCCCCCTTTAGGTTGAGAATGGTTCTTTCAATTAAATCAGATCTTATGTATAAAGTACATGTAACAGTACATTCAGCAAACTGATTAATAAACTGTTCAGTTCAAGTAAAAAATCTAACTGCAATTTATGGACTTACATTTTCCAAATTGGTTGTATGAATGTATATACACAATCAGGGACCTGCCCTGTACATTGTACTAGCTGTATTCTTGTACCCACTTATCAATGCTGAACAATTCAACAGAGGTGCCACTGGCTTCACATCATTTAACAAAATAATGCATTGAATGGTTCTCACACACTGCTGTGTGACATAATACTGACCAGTCAGGAAGTCCTGAATAGCAGCAATCAGAGGCTCGCCATTTCTTGGAGTCACAAGATTGGCTTTGGTCTGGGGAAAAAATAACACATAACAAGCCATGTCAAAGAGCACTCAATCTTTATGAACAGTACAGGATCCAGAACTAGCCTTATTATTATTATTATCATCATCATCATCATCATCATCATCATCATCATCATAGTATTGAGCATGTGTCTGGATGATACATACACCCATCAGAACAAGGGCCTCAGCCTTTGCTTCTTCAGTTTGAGGTAGGTGGAGGTTCATCTCATCACCATCAAAGTCAGCATTGTACGGAGTGCACACGCACTCGTTGAAACGGAACGTCCTGTGAGGCTTGACTCTGGCCTGTGAGGTTGTGAAAGGGGAAAAGCCATGAATCATTTCAAATAATAAAAGTAATAAACAACTGCACAAAGATTTATGAGCCAAACTAAGACCAAACAAGCAACAATACAACAACAAATTAAATTAAGAGTGTAAGGGTGCATTCACACTATGTATGTTTGGAGTGTTGGCGCTGGTGAGAACAATGCCATTTGGCCACGGGTGCACACCAAATAACTGCAGCAAGACCAGCAGAATGACAACCAGAGAAGGTAAATTACGGTAAACAATCTACTTGTGTGTCCATGTGACTTTTGTTTACAAACCCTGGTTTGCTTGTAATTGGTAAGTGTGAACCTAAACAAACTAAATACAACAAAGTCAACTTTTCCACAATAGGTAGTTCAGATCAAAGAAAACAAACTGTAGGTGTTATCACACCCTAAATGTAGTGTTCATCACAGGAACTCACAATGTGGGCCATGATGCTGAGTTTGTGCAGAGAGGGCTGTCGATTAAAGAGGACAATGTCTCCGTCCATCAGATGCCTCTCCACCACATCACCAAACTTAAGCTCCTGAGCCATCTTCTCACGGTTACCATATTTCAGAAACCTTAAAACACATTAAAAAGAGAATCACATCATGATAATTTGTACATGTCATTGAGAAATGTTCCAGGAAAGTCTAGAAGCATCCAGCCTCACCTTTTAATCTGGGTGTGGCGATGCTGGATGAAGTTGGCTCCTGGGTGAACATCAGGGCCGCTCCGGACCAGCTTCCTCAATAGTTCCAGATTGGCTTTGTTCACCTAGAACATGGTAGATTTTAGTTTTAGATTACTTCGATTCTGGTATTGAAGTGGTCCTTTAATGTGACGGGTGCAATGTGTTGTAGTCGTGCAACAGTATTTACCTTCTCTGGATAAGTCAGGATTTTGGCCACATGCACAGGGACCGCCACCTCGTCGATTCTCAGGTTTGGGTCAGGAGAAATGACAGTTCTTCCAGAGAAATCCACTCTCTTCCCAGAGAGGTTTCCTCTGAATCGTCCTGAGAGTTACCGCAATAAATCAATTAGCCAAGTGAAATGTCAAATTATGCTCTCCATTTTGCCATGGAGCTGTGGGGAAAAAAAACTTCCATTCGCGCTTGCAGAAGAGGGAAAGTTAAGTAACTCAGACCCCCCTTGTTGGGATATAAATCATACCTTGCTTTCCCTTGAGTCTCTGGACAAAGCCTCGGGTCCATTTCTTGGGTGCCATGTTGAGGGGGATGCCAGAGAGCTCACTGTTGATGTAGAGGGCACACTGCAGCTGGAGAAAGTCCCAGTCTTCCATGATCATCTGGGTTTTGGCTCCTGTCATACGGTGCTGGGTGATAACATGGAGTTCATTAATGCAGTCATGTCAAGTCGTATGACATTAATATATACAGTATTAATCTAACATGGAATATTTCTAGATGGTGGGTGGACTGAATGACAATTCAACATTAGGTTTTTCAAGTGCTCCCACACATTCGCTCATCTGTGTGCGAACCTGATGTAGATGCAAAACATGCAGATTAAACTGAACAGGAAAACTTGACTTGTCAACTCGTCGACTATTTTGGCATTTCTCAAACTTCCACATACAGATAAAGGATAACAGCAGATTTTGGGGTACAAACTTTTGTCATCCATAATATAATGTACCATATTATATCTTACACAGTATCTGCACGTTTCAGAAAGCCCAATTTCAGACTTTTAATACTTTTATTTTGAAAAGTGGGATTGAATTTAAAGGACAAATCCACCCTAACACTTTAACATTGCTAAAAAAAAACAGCTATTGACAATGTACCTGGCCAACCCTTGACAATGTGACATCACGTAGACACATTTCCAGCACAGATACAATGGAGTTTGATAGCAGCTGTCTAGACTCACAATTTTGCATCGACATTCAACAATCATACTGGCAGAAATCCATTATAGAAGAGGCAGCAAAACCACTTTCTCCACTGACAGTGGCCTCAATAGACCAGAATGCAAGGCAGCCACAAGACATGTTGCATTTTGAGGCTACTGACTTATTTGGGTACACCAAATAAGTAACTTACAACACTTCATCACAAAATAATTCCTGGAATGTTTTGAATTGAATCACAGATTGATTATATAACATTGTAAAAGTATTAGAGAGTTGATTCTTCCATTAAGACCACTTTAAAAACAAAATAAAGAAACAAGGACAGCATATAGCTAATGAAAGTTAAAAAATTACAAATGGACAGTGTAAGAAAAAGGGCACCGGGAAGTAGAGGGAGATATGAAGTCCAATCAAATTTATTAAAGCTACGGTGAAAAAAAACACCAACATGTCTTGCTTTTTGTATTAACCCTGTACTGTGTTAATCAGCCCTCTAATAATTTAAGAATTTAAGGCCTTAAATAATAATCATTTTAAGACTTTTTAAGGACCTATGGATACCCCGTTTTAGTTACTGTACTAGCTAGATGATAAATAGCTAGCTCCACCAGCCACCAACCTTCTTGATGACATCATTGAGGAAGATGATCTCGGTGAGTTTCATGGTGAGGTCGTCCTCATTGGTGCCCGACTTGAGATCACTGACCACAGACGGCCGTATGCAGAGGGGAGGCACTAGGAGGCGGGTGAGGATCAGATCTGCGGGTTTTCCTGCCTCTGGGTTCATCAGCAGCAGGGGCACATCTTCTGCGGGGATCCTTTTGAACATGTTCAGCACCACCAGAGGGTTCAGGTTCTCCTGGGGATGAAATGAGAAAGAACTGTGAGGCAAAATACATTGCCAGGAGGCCCATGAGCACTGCATCATGAGAACATGCAGCATCACCGCATCTCTAGCCATAGTTTGTAGTCTAGACAGGCTTATCGTTGGTCATATTGTAGCATGGTAACAATAAATGACACTTGCTAGAGTACATAGCTCACCTGTGCCCTGGGGAGCAAGGATTCCACCTCTTTGTTGTGTTCTATGGCGATGTCAAACGACTGGAGAAATTCTGACACGACAGGATCCACCACCTTCTTGGTTGTCTTATACTTCTCATGGAGAATCTTCAGCAAGCCACACTTTTTCACTGGTCCTAAAGAGCAAAGGGGACACGTCACTCCGCGGTTCCAGCCAACACAATGGGATTGCTGGCACAAAAAGTCAGTGCCGACCAGCAAATACCAGAAATATAAACATCTTCTTTTTTTTACCATTAAACGATGAACAATTCAGGCAGATTGTTCTTTTGCGGCATTTGTCAGAGATCTTCTTCTTTAAGCCTCGCTTTTGGAGATAAGCCAGGTTGGGTTTTTTCAAGTAATCCATGAATTGGAGTTTCTCTTCTTTTGTCAGCATTATGCTGGAGCATGTCTTGCAAACCATCTAAAGACAAACTACCATGTTAGAACGTGGGAACTCAATCAAAATACATTTTGTCCAGTTCTAAGTTTTTGTGATACTCATAGGAGCTTGAACCTGAGCTATCTGGTCGGTCGGTCTCCTTATTCACTATGCCACCCTGCTGCTACTTTTCCACACATTGTGTTGGTATCCAAGTGTTAAAAATATATACTGCTTCAAGATATATAAATTTTCAACATATACAAATTGATATACTATATACAGCACACTGGTAATAATCACATAGAGAAGACTGTAAACTTGCCTGTAAGATTCCTATGATGGCTTTGAAATAGCCAACATGGAAACATGGTAGCTCCAGGTCCAAGTAGCCATAATGTCCCAAACAATCTGCCAGATTTTTCCCACAAGTCTCACATGGTCGGTCTTTCTCACTGGTGCCCTGGAGGAAACATGCCAGCAGAAGGAGAGGCTGATAGTCTAACTCAATTCCAGAAGATGGATCATGATCACACACAGCTATGTGTAGTCGATTTTGTAGTTGTAATGGTGCAGCCCTTTGGGTGATGAGATAATTAAATCCCATTCTACTTTATTGTCACTCCATCTTAAGTGAAATTAAAAACTTTTTCTTGGGTCATTGCTAACAAGAGTAAAAACAAGAGCAGCATGAGCAACACAAATAAAATGGTACAAGACGACGACATAATAAACCAATATAATGGTAAGTAGTTTATCATGTATTGAAGCAGTCGTAATTTGCAATTGAAACATGAGGAGGTTACAGTTGGGATCTGTGTTTGTGTGTATCCATGTCATACCATGCGGTGGTCCAACACTCCATAGGGCAGTGGTGTGTGTTTGGTGTCCTGGCTGTACAGATTTTTACTGACCACCTGGATGTGGGCCTGCTGACGCATCTGCTCAGCAGATTTCATCCCAAAGCAGATGTGGCTTCTGTAGACAAAGGATGAAAGGAAAATACAGAAACACAGAAATAATATCTCAGAATGATATCCATGTGGCAATATCCTATCTGCTTTTCTGTCATGTCAGCATTAGGGGATATAGGGATGCAATGAAAGTTTGTGACATAACATATTGCGACACAAAAATATGATGATGCATTGTGGAGTTGAAAAAATATTCCCCATTTCAGCTGCAGTCTATTATCTTAGAAATGACACTAGAATGGGCTATTCTCTTTTACATTGTTCAAACAATGCAAAAGACTAGCAAGTTTTAAGACTAGAAAGTTTTAACTTGGGTCATCACGCTTCCGATGATTGTATTGTGTAGACATAGTAGGAGACAAGATGCAGCATTTTGGGTTTCCAATTAAAGAAGAATAACAAGACAGCTGACAACATGAAGACTGTATTGCTTTACAGGTTACAGTAGCAACATACTGCACCACATAAAACAACATCACATTGGAAAAACCCCAATTGCCAGTACATGGTTAAATGCTGCATTTGAGTCTTAAATATGTTCTCCGAGGTCTTAAAAATTTTACTGTTTCTTTTTTTGGTTTGTGTTTTTTTTTTATTCTTTAGGCTTATCTATGGATTAAAATGGTCTCATTTTTTTATTTTTATTTGAACCGGCATTGAAATATCTTAAAAAGCTTTCGATTTAACTAACTTAACAGAGACTTGTTGTCACCATGTTCGCACAGTTTTTGATTTCCCTCAAAAATAAAAAGGGATCTTTTTCATTATAATACGTAATAATTCCATAACCATAATTCAGATTTTGCTCCTGTCATACGGTGCTGGGTGATAACATGGAGTTCACATTTCCAAATATCGTGATAATCAGGAATCGTGAACTCAGTATCGTTTATCGAACTGAACCATGAGCTCAATGTATCATTAGTTCTACGAGTCAAGTATGTTTGCCGTAAAGCAAGACAACATTAAACTACCACATTTGACGTTTGACGTGACACTCTCTCCATACATGACAGGAGGATGTAACGTATCGGGGCTACAACTAACGTTACCTACCACCTCAATACCATTGAATCAGATTAGAAAGTTAGGGACGTTATATTACGAGCTCCTTACCTATAATGTCCACTATTTGTAATAGTAATGTAATGTCCACTATTTTGTACTAGTTGTTGATAACCGCCTTGCATGTTTAGCTAACTCAGTTGACTGAAAACTGGCTTACCGGCGAGCTAACAGGTAGCTAGCTATTCCTCGTAGTATTAACGTTACTCACATTTTTTTGGCCACATCGGTCTCTCTGAACTGCTCCTTCACCATGGTTGCTACTGCTCCCGATTAGATACCAAGAGAGCTAATTACAGAGTTACTTCTCTCTAACTGTAGCCTAACTCTAGACTTTTTATGTAGTCATTACGTTATCACTTCGTATCCCCGTGTTATGGAAATGCTAGCAGCACCGCAATGTGTTGATACCATGTGAAACACAGACAAGTTGCCTTCAGGTACTACTGTAAATATAGGATTTAGGATAATGCCCACATTAACGAGGGTAATTAGGTAATGACTTGAAACTATCCGTGTTGCGGAGAAGGGGAGCATGGAAGTCGCGTCAGTGTCTGAAGGCAAACGTGATGTACATAACAACCTCTGGCTAATAAAATAATCAGAACATGAATTGCATGCCAGATACGCATTTCTCTTCTTCGTTCCGCAGTGGCAGCACAAAGTGGCTCCGTGCTGCTTTGTTTTCGTATTTGTGATTATAGGACAGAAATCGAAGCTTTCGAGGAGAACTTGAATGCAGCACGACCTCACACACAACGACAGAAACTAAGAGAAGCCAGATAGGAGCACAGACACAAGCAGCATCGACAAAGTGCTGCCACCTAGCGGACATAATTAACACGAACTAGGGACTATGGCTGGCTAGGGGAGGTGAATGAGACTTTCTCCCTCAATGAGAAATCACTTTCATTCCTTTGTCTCAAGATGTTGGACAGCTGTTATTTTGCACACTCTCATAATGCTGTAACTCATATTTCATATCTTTAATTAATTAAGGAACATCTCCTCATTCAAGGACTGCACTCTAGGCCTGTAGCCCATATGCCTCTTTATGGTGGTTTCATATTCTACCACTAGATGGCGCTGAATGCATTGCCAACAACTGGGAATGGGGTGGGGGGTGTCGGAAGGCTGAACAAACCTGCTTGTATACTTGTGTTGTTTAATAGCTCTGCATAAAAAATGAGAGATGATTTCTTCCCATAATGCACTTGTGCTGTTTGACCATTCTTTCATTTTATTGTCCAATTGAAGCTGATTTTTCATTTTCCAATTTTCCTTCTATTTAGTTCTAGGAATACCTGTAATTTAACCGCTAATGAAATGAATCACTCCCACAGCAGGCCAAGGATCTACCGAGTACACAGGGATTGGTCTCCCTACATTTTTTATAATCTTTGAAAGGGATGTATAGCATCACACTGCATAAATATCTGTAACGAAAGAAGATACAAAAGTAATGGATTGCTGTTAACAATGCTTTGCAGCACGAGGCAGTACGTGGCAGCCCTGTGATCGTCTCTCAAAGTGCCTCTCCAACATCACAAAACATAATCTACAAAACCAATACACAGTAGTCTATACAGTCTGATCACCAGGAAACACCCCACACACAAAGTAGGCTACTCCCTGTGGAGAAATTAAAACAGATCTGGGAAAACTAGATCTCTCTCAGGACCAGGAATCTAGGAATTTCTTATCGCTTGATGCTGTATTAAATTTCAAAAGAACCATGACAAAATCGCTTAGAAATTCCCTTCTCTCCATTCATCTCCCTCGTACGCGATCGAGTCCTCAGGCTATGTGATGACCAGGTTGTTGCAGCATCCTTCATCCATATCAGAGGCCTTTGAATGCTTCACACTAGTTCTGTGTTTGCTCAGCGTCCCATTTACATGAGCGTATTTGTAGATCAATGTGACCGCCATCTTTGTGTAATTAACATGACTGATTACTGTGCTTAATTCACAGAGCCACCCAGGGTTCATAATGGGGCTGCACAACATTGACCCATGACAACTGATTGATCCCTCCCTGAAA
>CABFOQ010018865.1:0-25416 GCA_900660455.1 Gephyroberyx darwinii
GGAATGATCCTGAACTGGAGTGACAACCGAGCCAGAAACCCAGCAAGGTCACCCAGAGCAGGACCCAGGATGCCCTCAGCCCAAGGCTATCTATCAATACTTCCTTCCTTACAACTGAGAGCCATGAAATGTATCCATGATTTGTTTTCTTTTACAATGACGTGATGACGGTTAGTGCTTTGTTTTGTTTCAAGTTTCAATTGTTGGTTTGCATTTATAGCACACAAGAGGTATAAAAGCAACTGCGCACATCATGTAAAACTAACAAAAAATATTTTTCTAGGTGGAAAATGTTGCTAACTGTACTTGGGAATAGGAAAAAGTAGGAGGTGGTGGAATGATGGCAAGGGTGACCGCATGAGTACTGACTATAGAGAGCGTTGCCACCCAGACATACAGGCAGACCAACTGACTGAGTGGGGAGCCACACAGGCAGCAAAGCAGACACAGGCCTACCCTGCTGAACACCTTGAAACTATCACCCTGTTCTGATCGAGATGTACACTGTGCCCTTTCATTGAGAAGCAATGAGCTCTAATGTCTTACCTTTGTCTGAATATTGCAATGCAATGAGCAATTTTTAGCAGAGTGACTTGTTATCGTTGTGACATGTTGTGACATGTTGTCCAGGGTCATGTGTAAATTGGGAGCATGCCAGCTGACAGGCTTTTCTGTTCTTCCATTGAGGAGTTTAAGCCCTGGAAGGGATGGAGAGGGGGACGGAGCGAGAGGAGGGGAGGCGTAGCTGGGCTTAGGGACCGGCCCTTCATATTAAAGGGTCTTATTACTATGGTAATCTCTGCTTGGGGAACAGGGTACAACGCCAGATATAAAGGAATTAAAACTAGATTTGTTCATGAGGCTTTTTTTTTTTTCGTTAGTTGGACTTTTTGTGTTGCATTGTGTTTTTCTTGTTCTTTTTTTTTTCCGTGTGTGAGAAATATGGTTAGGTACAAATCCTGAGAATATCAATGCCATTACTTAAAGAAAAAGCTGGCTTGGAGTCAGCTTCCACCATTGTGCTTTTTTTTGTTGTTGATCAAAACCTTCTTGGTGGAGTTCATTTTGTGAGTGATTTACTGTTCCAGGATCCATGCTCTCCTTCCTGTTGGTGTGTGTACCATATGTATTCTAGTGTGTGTTGGGATCTGCTCTCTCCCCACTCCCCACCAATCAGAGACAGAGACAGAGGCAACCTGGAACTTAAGTGGCCTATCACCATAGAGGAGACAGAAACCTGCACTGGTTCGACTGGGGACGATTGATCCATCATCCTGGATCCTGTATCAGAGACTTGATCAATGATCCAACCTATTCAAAGTGTTGCAATCTTGTCACTGGTAGTTCCATCAAGCAGCAACCCCACAGATATGTTCATATTGTACTCGATATGTTCATATCGTGGTTATCCCCATTGATTCATCCTCATAGGGAAATAAATGTTAGATTCCTATTTTCTGGGCAGGTATTTCATGTTAGCTGTGTTTAGGCTAATACCCTTAGCCTTATTCCGCCCTCAGTCTCTCCTGGAGCAGAGAGAGAGACGGAGAGGCTTTGGTGTAGTTTTGTCTTGCCAATAAAGTTATTTTTGAATTTCATTATCAGAGGGACAAAGAGTTTGTATGGCGAATTGTAGCAATACCTGACTCATTCTGGCTACTCTTGTTTATTGCAATAAGAAAATCAAACAATAAATGTGTATGTGAGTAAAATATTATAAATGTAATTTAAATGAAAAAGAAACTTTATGGTAAATACTATTGGTATCACGAGAAACCATGGTGGAAAAAAGTAAATGTCAATAAATCATCAAATGAAATAAACATCTCCAGTGTTTTATTGAGTGAATCATTCTCAACCCAACAGTTTCCATCTGAAGTCATAACTCATGCAGATAAATAGGAAATATCTCTGAATATCTCATATCGATACGGTTCAGAATATCTCTCTCATCCATTAATGCTTTAGTGGAAACTATAATATCACTGTGGGGTTTAAAAGATGAATGCAGCTTTAGGAGAGCTTTAATGAACCATCTGTCTCAGTTGAGACGAGTCATTGCTGAGGCTTCTCCCTCAACAACTGCTGAGAGGAGGCGTAGCTGACTGGTGTTGTATTGTGCTGTGTGATGAAGAGCAGTATTGTACTGTCTGCTGAGCGTGACTACTTTCCTATAATACACTGCCTTCATGACAGGCCCGGGGGACTCTCTGTGGGTCTCCCAGAGTGCTTCAGGCATGTTTACAGCCCCCCTCCGCTGACCTCACAGACTATTTGAAATTTCAACATTTTCAAACGAGCCCTGCGAGTAAATCATTGTAGATAACGTATGAGTGACAGCTGATTTCTACTAATCAAAAACAGACACATCTCATTGGACTGGCCTTGGCACGACTGTGCCTCCTTTTGACTGGGACTGTGATTGGTGGAAATAATCAGACATCACTATTTGAGAATATTTCTGAGAGGTTTAGAAATGTGAATGCTGGGATGCTGGAAGAGGACTTTGAAGAGACTGACCAGCAGTCACTGTTGGTCAGTGCCGCTAGCGCCTGAAATACACAACTCCGCCACTAGATGGTCCTACTATCATAATATTGCAGAAATCCTTCATACATACAGTACTACTGGTGCAGTACTGTATGGATGAATGTAAAAGCTCCCTTCCCAGATCATAGCCATTATATATAACATATACATATCAAGCTTATATTGCACTGCAGTCCTTTGATATAATAATAGGACTGATTAAACTTGTACTTGTTATGTTCAAGGACATTCAGTATCAGTCTATGTGCATTACCAGCTATTGTCCTCAAGAGAATGCTTTTATATTGTGCAGCTGCCCATTCAGATCTGTGAACACAAATAAAAGTACAGCACAAAGCCATTACGGTAAAGAAAAGGCCACGAGCAGACTGGACAGGTGGTTGCTATGCTATACTGTGTTTATTGCCACGGTCATCAAAACATTGTAAAGCTAAATGACCCATAGAATTTTGCAGCACGTTTTAAAACTTATCTCCAATGCCATGACTAAAAGATGGATCTGCAAACAGTGTTGTGTTATCTGCAGCGCTGCAGTCCCTTGCAATTAGACAGATTAGCCTAGCTGAGATATGTATGGCGAGGCTTCATTGGAGATAGACATCAGTTTGTGAAAGGAAATACAGGCCCCACTCTATATTACTCACTCTTTGTTTTTTGTTTTGTGTAAGATTTTTGAATCATTCTAGTTTACAAAACTGATGGTTCCCAATTCTGCATTCATAGTAACTCTGGCATGTTTTTTATACAGCATTCATTAGAAAGTGTCCATTTTGTCATTTTTATCATTTTTATCATTGTCCATAATGTAGAAAACAACTGTGATATCAATGTGATACTCATTTAGGTTTCCAGGTGGAAAATTATATTGTTATACTGTGTCTCCTCTTTCATGCCATCATTTCTTTATCACTGCATTATCATGGGAATGTTTTCACTGCCCATAAAGCAGTGAGTCTTGGAGCACATTGAACAGCTGTTAAAAGCAGAACTGGCTGCCCATGAGAGTTTCAAGAATTGAGATGTGGCACTTGTCAGATAGCAGCGAGAGACGGTCAGACTGGGATCTTCAAATGGAATCTGGAGAGGCAGAGACACCTGAGGTTTGCCAAATGGAAATATCTGCCTGAGCATAGTGGACATGCACTTTAGCCTCTCTCTCTCTCTCTTTCACATACACACACACACACACACACACACACACTAAGAGGAATGAGGGGGTAGAGAATAGATTGAAGAATTTGTATGAAGCCCACATACTATATTGTACATGCTGTATACAGAAGGAGGGTCTGAGAGTGATTTTTAATATGCAGTGAAAGCAAGGATATCCATTTTGCTTTCCATGGTAACAACAGATGACCTCACATCATCACGTATTGAATTAATAGAAATTAACCATCAACAATGTATATGACAAATCAATTAAGGAGGGTGAGAGGGAGGGGAGGAAGGATGGGAAACTACAGCTTCAAGAGCTGGGAGCAACTACAGAAGATGTCATATAAAAGCCAGTGCTTCTCTTATTGAACCAAAGACATTAATGAACTTACTGAGTCCAGAGCTTCGGGGAAAAATCCAAACTAATTGGAAGAAGAGGAGGCAATGTGTTTGTGTGGGATGAAGCAGATTACCTGCTGTAAAACGTACACAAGGTTAGAGCAGTGGAGCGTTGGTAGAAGTTTGTTATAGAAAAGTTTGTGTTTGCTAACTGGACCCACACTAATGAATTTATTGAATTCAAGACCAAAATACCATCCTGCACAGACATTTCTAATCTTATTAAGATAACATATTATTGTCCAGGATAAGATAAGCTCAACAAACAAGAGATTTCCAATTAGCTCACATCTCACCTGGTTGACTCATGGAAACTGGGACTAGAATATTGAAGCATTCAAAGCATTAAATGTAAATATCAAGCCTCGTAAATGTTACGCAGAATCACTTGTTGATGATTAGCAATTGAAAAATTTTGACAGTCTGAAAACAAACGCTACGCAATAACTGTACATTTTAAAAACCACAATAAATTACTCACAGGATAATAGCCTAGAATTTTGATTGGATTGAGAATTATAACCACCACAATGTAGTGAAACTTGTTGAACTGCACATAGTTGACTCGTAGATGCACACTGTACCTCATACATATTCTATAATGTTATAAAACTGTACTGTACCTGTCAACATCTATGTACTAGTATGAAAACAACATACTGCATACTGCATTGCTGGGGGAGGTGAGTGTGTATCTAACCCAGATACGCAGTACTCATAGAATGACTGTTCGTTATGATTACAACACATGGAGACTTCAAAAGAAAAACAAACACAATCCAAATAATTGGGAAGGACGCGGTTTTACAAAATAGAGATGAAAGTTCACAGCAGCCATCCATTTTTATGAGGCATCGTATGAGCATATAGATGCCACTGACTAAAACTGTGTACACATTCTGTATTGTATTTCGTATGAAGAGTGAACAACCTCAAGCATCTGGTCACCAAGCAACATCTGAAGACCCACCGATGATATCAGTAGAAGCACAATGAAACAGCACGGGACACATCTAGGCTTCCTTCACAAACAATGAGCCGTGGCAGGTTCAGGTGCATCCTCACTGAGGAGATAATTAGTCCAATCTCCATGGACGCTCTGGGAGGAGAGGAAAAGACAAAGACAATGGAGCAGGGCAGTCACCAAGCTCATTTCCTTCACAAGCCAAACCACAAGTCAAACCAAGGCATCGGGTGGAGATAACTTGCGCCACTTGTTCTTTTCAGGCCATTTCCATGTCGAAAGTCAACATCAGAACACAATGTTTTTCTAACTATTTGGGCAGTTGAACCTAGTCGTAATCTTCCTCGAGGGTTGCCTGCAGGCTGCAAATTACACAAGCCACCGCGGGCCCATCTAAGAAGAAAATAGTTTCTCAGTCCTATCAGATTCTCAGTCCCCCTCATTCTACCTCGGTTTCATTCCTCCTCGCTGTATTTCTCGGACTAAAGGCAACATCCCGCTGTGACAAACATTCATCGATGCTCACTTTGCTGTAGCATGTCTGCTGCGACCTCAAGACACAGTGATCCGAGGAAGACAGGAGAAAGAGGAATCAGTCCTCTGACTAATATCTTATCCTCTTCAGGGAGTCAATTCAGTCAGTCCTCAACAATCCCCGCAATAACCAAACTCACACTCTGAGTGAGGCATCAATAAAGCAGCATTCCTTAAGGTAATATCTCGATGTAAGGGTCATACAATATTCATATAGGTGCATATAACTGCAGCTTGTGCCTACTACACTCATCCTCAAAGGCTCTAAAATGACAGATGCCCAGTTTTTTGTACTCGGTAGATGTCTCAGTAACGTCTTAGTAGTTCGAGGGCAGATCTGACAGCAGCTGGGTGGCTCGGCTGTGTTGGCATGGCAGCAGGCAGAGACAAAAGCCACCATTGTAGAGAGAATGATCTGGAATCTTTCATGCCGGAGTGGGTGGTCAGGGCAAGATGCTCTCTAGCTGTCTGACGCTAATGTCAGACAGTACAGGGAGGAGTGAATCTAACTGAATGTATACATCGATGAATAGAGACCGTTCGATAAAATGTGCAGCTGTTGAAAGCTTACTGACCTTGAGGAGGAATATGACTTTAGTAAAGGAAGAATTTCCTAACAAATATCTTCAAGGACTTCAAGGTGGTCTGTACAAGCTCACAATGTTATTCAACATTCAACTGTAATTTTTGATCACTATTTCACAGTAAAAACACACAAGAAAATTCAAATAAGACATTCAGTAGTGTTGTGCATATGCCACAAAAAAGAACAAGTCTCTCTCGACCTCAACACTAACGCTCTTGGCAGTCAAGCTTCCACTCAACAGAGTATACTACTCACTTGATCTACTACTGTCCATACAGTACAGTGGCTTGCTGTGATTACCCATAAGGCACAGTGACTCACAGATGTCCTAAGTATTTTCTATTTAAGTCTCCCACAATACATGCAACGTAAACCCTGGAGCATTTCAGGGTGACAGTGATGAAATTGATGGTGAGGCGGGTGGGAGGTGAAGGAAACTGTGACACTGAGGCTGATGGTCAGACATTGGACGTAATGTGAAAGATAGGGTGCCACTTTTAATTAGAGGATGGGTTACTGATGGAAGGAAACAAATAATGTTGTCATTCAGCAGTATCCTGTTGTGACAGCCACTCGCTAATTATCTTTCTCTCTTCTGACGCCTCTCTCGCTTTCCTGAGGTCTCTAAGCTCCGAGCTCTATCTCACTTTCACACTCTGTTGTGATCAAATATTGTGTATCAAACTATAAGGTTTTTTTTTTATGAAGACTCAGAAATACAAACATTTATGAATGAGTGTTTGCCTTTAAATAGAAGGGTGGAGAACAAAGACAAATAGATATGGGAAAATGTTTATGTTGAGGTAGAAATATATACCGTTTTTCTTTATGTATATATGTGTATATGTATGTATTGGCATATGCGTGTACACGTGTGTTGGTATGTGATTTGGTGTTTGAGTGTGTCTGTGTGTTTGTGAGTGTGTTTGTTTGTTTTTTTCCTTTTATAAATTGATATATTTTTTCCTGATGTGGCTTTATAATTGTGTGATTCTGTTTGTTTTGGTTTAATAAAAAAGGTTTGTATTTAGAAAATGCTTTTCTTTAGTGCAATGTAAGCTGAGGGAGCAGAACAAACCAGTAGTATTTTATTTGCTGATATACAAAGTAGCAAGAGTTACAATAAGCAGTGGAAAACAACCTCAGAGCAACAAATTCTACACAATTATTATTGTAGCTTTTCATTTCATTACAACACATCGAATTAAACCACATATATGATATATTCAGATTATCAGCACGATTTACAAAAAGTTACAGAACTCATCATTGTGTTTGCCAGTTCCTGTGTGTATCATTATATTTGCCTCCTTTACACTAACTATCAGACATAAAATGTTCAAGGACATTGTCATATCACTCTTGACCCCCAGGTGAAAGGATTCTTTGATCAGAGGATCATAAACCATGTCAATGGAGATGCATAACACAAAAAGAAAACATACTGTCAAGAAAACTACTGGCTATTTCATGTCAGTAACACATGGAATAGTGCAGGGATTATATCACCAAATTGTGCATCATTATAACCACAGCTTGAAAACAAACAGGTAACAAACTCATTATACTCTCATAACTAGATTCATCATTTTTATGTGCTATATAATATTTTTATGTATACATAAGCTTCTAATGTGCTTTCAGTGCTCACAATAGACTTAAAGCATACTTATTATCTTATCAGTGGTCCATCCTTTTATCTGTCCCATCATACTTAGCGCTCGCAGACATCCACTTGTTCAGTCAGTCACTGCACCTACAGTAAGTGAGGTGGAATTAAGGTATAGTCAGCCCATCTCCCATGTCGCTGACAGCCCTCTACATTAAGACCAACCTGAAACACCATCCATAATTCTACATAGAGTGAGCAATTTACCTTCATGTCTAGCGTGACAGACGTGGTGCCAGCTGTGTTTACCAGGACACTGTGTGTTATGAACCTAATCACTTTACCAGCCCCAGCCTGCCTGTTATGGATGGCACTTGTCACTTACAGAGGAGAGCCCTGGGCCATCAATCTTTTGGGTGTGCCAGTGTATTTGTGTGTGTGGGTGGGTGGGTGTTTTCTCTGTGTGTCTGTGGCTCCATGGAACAATCAGCAGGATGCCGTCTCCTCCTGAGTAATCACTGCATAGACAAAAACACACTATACTAGGAGCACATACAGTCACATGGACAAGCACACACCTGAAGAGACATACACATGCACATGCACCTGCACATGCACATGCACATGCACATGCACATGCACATGCACATGCACATGCACATGCACATGCACATGCACATACACGTATACACACAAAACAGCCCTCTGTTCTGATTTGCTGTGTCACACTCAAAGCCGTTGTAAAATACCCAATCAATGCACACTTGTATGAATGCACTAAACAGAAACCACCACTCAAACGGTAAGAGAACTATACTGCTTGGTGCAAGAACAATAATTATTATTGTTATTTAAATATTATCGATTAAAAAATGAGCAATTTATTGAAAATGTGAGTTATTTTCTCATTACACCACCATTTTATAAAAGTAGTAAGCCACTCGAGCCCACCCATGCTCGCGTCGTGCCTAACAGTGCCTCGTAGCTGTTCTAAAATCACTGTAAAGCCTCTAATGGGCTTATTGCTTTAACAAGCCCAAACACAGTCGGTTCTGTTCTTGTTCCCTGGAACCGTTAAGCTGAAACCACAGTCGTCTGGCACTACTGGCAGTATCACGGTGCTAAGATTGTAAATTCATAAGTCAACCGCTGTCCTGCCATATGGTCAAACCCAGACAACCTGTAGCAATTCTGCCATCGCAAGTTGTGTAGCATCAAGCAGCCTTGGCTTCACTTCAGCTAACAGCAGTAGCATTTCAATAAAGACGTGAACTGGTTCTGTCAATAGGTGATGTAGCTTCGCCTAGATGAGGAACACAACTCTCTTTATCTGTCAGAATTGATCAATAGCTGACCCTTCACACCATGAAAGCAATAACCACTGTTTCTTGAAGGTGACGGGGCCAGCAAATCAGGTGGGTTGGCCATGAATAATGTGTTTCATTGACTTGGTCTCCTGTGGAAAGAGATGGAGCGAAGCAGAGACATGCCAGGGGTCATTCATAGCAACACTTTTATTGTCTCTGAAATTACCTTCATGCAGGCATCACCATTGGTCCTGTCTGGCATATAGATCATCATGGCAATCTATAATGTGGGGCGATAAGCAATAATCTAAGCATGTGATGTAAAGTATAGTGTGTATTGTTTCGAAATTCTGCAATCATGAGTCTGATGATATTCTCAAACCTGTAATATCTTGTCAAGTATCTAACATAGTACCTAATGACCATATTAGCAAATGAGGAACAAAGGGCTTAATCAAACCACCAGGAAATGACTGAGGTAATTGCTATGGAAAAGAGCCTAGGAAGACCCACAGATCAATTTGGCCTATAGTATTTCCGGTACTGGCATGGGAAATCTTCTGCAGTGTCTCATGGGTATCTGTCACTTCTTAGATTAATAAAGCATACACAGTTTGTCTGCGTGTGTGTCCATTTTGTGTCATTTTTTTTTGTCTTTATTGCCTATGGACACACACACGCACATACACATACATGCATGCAAACACACACACAGACTTAAGGGAATAACACCCTGCAAAGACCTTAATATCAAATGCTCAAATTCCACCAGAGGATGCACAATGCAATTGTGGCGTGTTTAGCGCTTTCCAATTTCTGTCTCTGTTATTATGTCACACACCTGATCCCTGTGATTTCACAATCTCAATCTTGATACATTTTTGATGAACAGGCATGACAGAATGCAATAAGCAGCAGAGAGAGGTCATGCTGGGGCACAGTCCGTCTAACATCCAGATATGATGAAAGCTCAACTGCAATCCTACAGTAATAAGCTGCAGATCCTATGTAGCATCTCCATTGCCCACCCAGAGCCCTAACAGCCACCTCTAACATGTCACACTCTGGCGCTTTGGTCACACTGGATTCAACACAGAATGTTGAATAAAAGCATTCAAGGTGTCCTGCTCTCAAGGTGGTGCCAAAGAAGGACAAACTTTTCAGTGCCAGTGATTTCAACTGTAGTCATCAGGAGTGGGCAGCAAGGTCTCAGTCACAAAAACACATCTTCTGATTTGGTCACTTGGCAGCTCAATGGCCATTCTGACCTCACACTAGCAGAAAGCTTGAAGCTGTAGCTCTATGAAGAGAGCAAACAAATGAACAGGTTGAACGCCTGCAGCTACGCCAAGACAACAGAGAGATTCAACACCTGATGAGGTAAAGCTGTGTTGATTACTTGCATGCAAGGGTTTCTATGAGTTTGCACACACACACACACACACACACACACACACACACACACACACATACCACACATGTAGGTATTGCTGTACTTGTATGTGCCTTCTAGTTATTTCCACAGTTTCTCTCTCTCTCTCTCTCTCTCTCTCTCTCTATATATATATATATATATATATAATCTTTTATTTCCTCATTTATGATAAGGAGGCTGTGTTAATCAAACACACTATTAGTGGGTTATTGTTGTGGTGCATTGTTCGATTAAATTTGTCTTACTTGGCTGACAACAAACTTAAAGTCAGCCACTGCCAAGAAGCCTGGCCAGGCCAGTTGATGATTAACGCTGCAATATCCAGAGAATTAAGAGATTTGGCCACAGAGGACAACGATGCTGCCCCTGATCACCTGCTTCTCCCTGTAGAGACAGTAATGCATAACTTCAGTGGACAGAGGTCGACCCCTCAGTTCTTGGGAATTTGGAAGAGGTTTCTAGACAACTGTGCCTGATCTCATACAAAGAATTGTGTTTGGACGCCCCTCACACTCAGTTCCCATAAACATAATTGAATCTTGTTTATTAACTGTTGCAGTCAGTGAACTCCTAGTTTGATTGTTTGAGTCCCCACGGACACCACGCCCACTAAGCATATTATAGAGCAGGAAATACAAAAAGAAATAAATGAATAAGGGAATGTATTATTTATCTTCTCTTAATAATGCATAGTTTTACTCATTTATTAAATTCTGTTCACTTTCTGCATAATATTTTATACATCTGTATTTATTTTTTATTTGTATAGATTTTTTCACTTCTAATCATAGCTGTTTCTGTCTGCCATAAAATGCAACCTTAAGCCAAACTGGATCAGAATTTGTCTTATTTTATCAAGGCTCTCTGTGTTTTGTAAGATTAATGTAGTCATAACTCCAACAATGTGGACTGGTATGACAACAGAACGTAAGTGATGGTCATGAGCAGGTAGAGGTTGTGATCCATGCATAGGTGCACAATGACATTTAATTGAGACATCCTCAGACAAAAGAGACCCCTGCCTCACCAGCTGCAGTGCCAACAGGCAAACAGTGGGTTAAATGCCAAAGGACAATACTGAAACAGAAACAAAGCTGTGTGTAGTACTGAGCCAAAAAGTGGATTGGAAATTTGCCAGCAGAGAAATGACCAAATGGCAGAGGAAATAAATCGAACATGAAGGCACCATCACATTCAAACATCAAACCCTAGACATCTGTCCACAGTGGAAAAGAGGAGGCTGTACTCAACTGAAAATCAAAAAGGTTAATATCCGTGACCTTAGCGATTCCAAGTATATTTTAAAAATCCTCAAATTTGAAAAAAAACAACCTCTGTTAACAAACAAAGTTCTGTTTCAAAGTTACCATGCCCCAAGTTTAATCATGCGCTGCTTGACAATAGAAAGACAGTTTCTATCCTTGAAGAGGATAGAGCAGGAAAGAGATATTGATTGTCCCTGTGATGAACAGGATGCTAATGTATCTTCATATCTCTAGTACACACCATTCTCACTGGATGACAAGCACAAAATAGTCAACACTGTTACTAGAGGGACCAAAACTGTTCCCTGACATAAAAAGGGGGATTCAAGAGCCTAAACAGCATCAGAGTGTCTTATTTTCTTCACTTGCGCTTCACTGGCAACCATTGTCACAGAGAGAAGATTAAAGCGGACAAGAAGCTGTTGACAAGGAGAGGAAGAGAACGCAAAAACACTTTAGGGAGCTCTCTGGGAAACATTGAAAAACAAGAAAGTTACAGCTTAGGCTCGCACACACCCAACATGTTCCAATGCAAATGGCCTTTCAAAGCCCGTCAGCGTCTACGCCAGTCTTAAAGAAACAGCCTTCAAATTAACATTTAGATGGAAGTGACACCTCAAGAACTTGCGAGCCAAGAGATCAGGGAGGAGTGGGTAGAAAAAAACTGCACCCATCAAAGTCATCTTGCATGCCCCAAGGAAGAGTATCAAGTGGACCTTAAGTTGAATTCCCTCCATTTGATTACAGCCTATTAACTCAATTATTGACAGGTGTGTCTTCGTAGAGAGGTAGAGAGAGGCCCGGAATCCTCTAGATACGATTATTTTCGTCTTCATGTCGCCACAAGCAACAGCGAACAGCGGGGATGGCCAGGGATTGTGCTTCCTGTTGCTGTTCACACATACACACCAGAAACCAATCCCCTCTGGACCTATTGGCCAGCTATTCCAAGCTGTGCATCCTCTGTTGGTCTGTATACAAGTATAGCTATATTTTCTGCAAGTTCTATGCACATCATTGCCATCTCTCTCTCTCACACACACACACACACACCTTCTGTCTCCCTCTAGTCATTCGTTCTTTCATAACTTCTTTCCCATATAAGGGCTGTGGCATCACTGTCCCCTCTCTACTCCAGGGTGAACTTACTTTATCTTCTCCCTCTCAGGCCATGAAAGCCTGCACAAATGGATGATTGGCAGCTCCATTAGAGAGAGAGGAGAGGGATAACTGTGTGACTGTACTCCAGGCTCTATCTGCTGCTCTCCTCCACTGGATACAAGCCTACACTGAAGGATTAGTCTGTATTATCGTGCCCTTACATGGATTTCCAATCAAACTCAACCACCAGACCGTTTACAGGCGTAATCAACATTATGTGATTTTCTACAGCCTGCACACAAATAAACGTGTACACAGCAAGGTTACTTATTCTATTCAGCCCATTAAGTCACTGGGACGCTGTATTCAGGTGGCATTATACAAAAAGGGAGACCAAAGAGGCAAAAAACACACCCAAATGCTTGAATAGCTGAATGGCGATGAGCAGAGAAAGTAAATTTCTTTTGATAGAATGAAACTTCAAAAGTGTTTTCGAGGAGTACCCAAAAGGTTCAGGTTCCTGCGGTCGATAAACGCCTATGGTCATGGGGAAATGGTTCCAGTCCTGACGTCACTGCCTCAGCTGTCATGCCAAGCTCATTCCTTCTCAGCAGGAACCTTTTTAGTTCTCCAAAAGAGTTGGAGGTTGCTTTTCCTGCCGCACCAAATTACCGGGGAGATTAGGCAAATGAGGAGTATGTGATGTGACAAAACTGCAATTGTTTGGTTTCATATGTCATTTAGGTACGCGACGACCCATGGAGGAAGGTCAAGCAGCTATGGTGTTGATCTGCCACAAAATAAAAAGTTGGTTAACGCATAGAAATTGATCTAAATCGATCTGTAACACTGCGCTTGAGGTGCATCTCGTTATGTTCTCTGTCATGCCGGAGACTCTCGCTGGTGTTCACTCAGCTGTTGCTTGTAAACACACTGCAGGCACATCCCCCTAAGACAGACCAGTAGACTGGATCAATGCTCTTTCTTTGGAAACGAGACGTGCCGAAGTTGAAGCAGAGATTGAAAAAGCCGATATTTTAAAATGGTGGTTGGCGGACCTGATGATTTTTGTGTAGTTTGTATTGACCAACTAGAGTTTTTTCAGTATTGCAATTCTGGCCCAATGGTTCCTGGTCCCCCCAAAAAGTACTACCTCGCTAGTGGGAACTATTTTGGGGCCAAGAACTATCCAGGAACCTTTTTCGGGGCTAGTTTTCCCGGTGGGAAAGGACCAATAGTACTAAGTTCCTGGAAAAATGATACACATGTCTGCAGTCTTTTGTCTCTTCCCATACTGCTCGACCTATAGCCAGCATAGGAAACCTGCTGGTACTGAACCAACCATTAACCTCCTGCTGAGCTGTCATGGGAAAAGTAGATTATATGCTTTCTCAGTTCTCCCTGGCTGCAAGGAGAGCTCATTTGACTGTCAATAACCTCAAACCTAAGAAATGTCAATCTCACGTGCCTCTACATTAGATATTTGTACATCCAATAGCACAAAGCAGTGTTCCATTATTCTTTATTTGTTGGATAGTTGTGAAGGCATTCAGGTACAAACACAGGCCACACACCCAACTGAAAAAAAATAAAAATGTCAGAATGACACAAGAAGGCTGTCATTAGGTATAAACATTCACAGTGTCAGGAGCAGGGAATGAATGAAATCAATGCCACTGTACAGAAGAGGGTGCATGTCACATGAATTCCTGTAGTGCGGTGTGTAATGTATACTGGGACTATCAGGCCTTTTCCAAATGCCTTTGGGTTGAAAGAAAAGCTTCCCCTGCCAATGCATGTAGTGGATAAACAGCCCCTGGCAGTCCCTCCCAGGGCTCTCTGCTAGTCCACAGAGAGGGCCGCTTTGATTACCAAGAAGGAGGAAAAAACAGTCATCAATAATGTAAAAATGCAATTAATGACTTCCCCACTTGTCAGATCTCCCCACCGGGACCCCTGCACTGCTGCAACCCCCTCCCCTCTTCCCCAGCTACTACACACAGGAACGAGACAAATATGGAAACGGGAGGTCATTACTAAAACATTGCAGTGTTAACCTTTTGTGAAATGCATTTGGATTTCTGCCTGGCTGTCTGTTGTTGGCCTTATACCCTCCCCTGTCAGGCCTCAATCTCCTGAGGCTACAGCCATTGATATCTAGTCCCCCCAACCTGTTTGACAGCTATGATGGCAAACTTTGCATTACTGAAATATTCATGCTCTTTAGCATTCTGAAATGTGTCCATAAACACAAATTGTTGTCTAATTGCTTGCGTAATTGCAATAAAAATGATAGGTTTGGTATGAGCATTTGGTTTTAGTTGCTTTCAGCATGCTGATGTGGCATCTATCTCATTGTAGAGGTATGAAGTAGACTTTTCATGGTTTGCTTCAAACTTAAGTCAGATTAGTAATTGGATTTCCATTCCAGCAAGATAAGACCCATCAGTTCAGCACTGCTTCCAAGATCAGCTAGTGATTGCTTTCCTTGCACAAAAGAGCTAAGTTTTTTTGTTATGCCCCCACACATGTAGCACAGGGAATTGATTTACTATAGGTGTTACATAAAAATCTTCTCTATTATCATGTCACAGCGCAAATAGAATTCAATTATGTAACGGTTGCTTATGTCTAAAAAGGGTCACACAATCTTACAAGATAGACATTTGGCCTCTACGCCTGTCAGAGCCGTTTAAGAGAGAATTTAGCACCCAAAAAATAATTTCAAAGGCCCTTTGAAAGTAACAGAGATGCGCTTGTCAATCATTGTGTCAATACTAGTATGAGGATTTGTCTGTCCAACCAATTGCAAATGGCTGCAGTCTGTGCGTGACAACTTGGCATCTCTGGGAGAAAAAGAGTCTTATCTGCAGTGGCTGTACTCTGTAATATGTCTGGTTACTCTCAATCGTGACGTATATTTCCGGCTTGAATTGGTTTTATTAAACCACACTGTATGATCAGTTGTGGTCTTGTGTCATATATTTTTCATATGCATTTGCATTCATTTTAAATCTAGTCTCACTATTATTTTCCCCGAACAATCACATTTGAGACAACATGCATATAGATGTCGGTGGATACAAATGTTCAATTAATTGATTTTGTTTCTGTACGGATGGGTTTTCGTCAATCAAATGCAAGAACACATTTGAATCATACATCTTCTACCCCTGACATGCAGAGGCAGATGCTATCTGTATAATGACTTCCTAAGAAGATTAGCATCTTGACAATGGCCATGTCAATTGGTAAGTGGAGTGGAAAAGGCACCTTGAGGGGCATGTCAGCCGTTTACGCTGTTGACAAGATAGGCGAATGAGACTCAATGAGCAGACTAGTTTAGGTTTTGACTGATTGGCTACGATCAAATACTAATGAGCCTATGCTTTGTACATGATTGTACTTATCGCCAGTAATTTAGCACCTCCATCTACCCAAAGCCAAATGCCGTTTAAAAGCATATGCAAGAAAAATGTAACAGCTCCACGGACAGGCGCTTGAATGCGTCCACGAACTTAAGCGGACTCTGACGTAGGTTAGATCACGGTGTTCTTTTTTGGGAAAGGAAGGCAGACGATCTGCGCATCACACTGATCATCAATTCGAGCGTATAGAGAAGGCCTCAGGCAAAACGTGATATAAGACCTGGTACCCCACCTACGCTTCAGTTGCTGATTGGAGTTACGCAGGTAGCCGGCCATTATTTAATAACCCAAAGGCTGGACGCCTCACTTTGTCCTCACCGGATCTCCCTGCAGGATCTACTGTGTCCCCTCACCGCTCTGTACCAGGACGCGCGCCGTTACCTCTAACACCAAATTATCAGCTCGACAGAAAACAGGTAAAAAAATTTAACTACAATTTTATTTCTATCAGCTGTTGTCATTCTTTTCTCGAGAGATAGATATACTGCATACTATGACTATTTGGAGAGGCAACACACGTGCAAAACAATATTTTCGTCTTTAAATTCGACGAATTCTTGCGAGAAGATATAAAAAAAGAGTTAATAGATTACAATAAAAATAAGCCTCATGAATATACTGTATCTCTCCAAAACTTGCCGTGCGCTTTTACGCACCAAGCGCACAGCAGCTTATGCTCAACAGGTACAGTAGGACTAGGATAGGACTAGTGAAAGGGCGCTTAGCACAGGGCTCGCCTCACTGCAGACTGAGGTTAGATCAAAATTAAGAATTATAATATTAATTTAACACAGTTTTTCTTAAAACAAATGCATCGAATTCCGTTGTCCACAGCCAAATAAAACACGATAACAGTAAACATTATTGCACAGGTGGTGCAAAGAAGATGAGAAGAGGTTTGCTGCTGGTGACTCTGTTCGTCGTCATGAAACTCTGTTGCAGCCAGTCCAGATGCGAGGAGCCCGGGTCGCGCAGATCAACTTCAGATGTATGTTTTCCGGCGCGTAAAAGCAGAATGTCTTTGCTCCCGAAACAGAAACTGTGGCTGATTTCCCTTTCATCATTTCAGCAGACTACAGGTTTGGGTGGGCTCCGGCGGGGCATTCTGAAGAGGTATAGCGATTTGGATTACGACAGCTTTGTGGGTTTGATGGGCAGAAGAAGCGCCGGTGAGTCCTCTCCTCTTACATGTGTTGATGAGCGGACTGACTGAACGGAATGAAAACTAATAATCTTTTTTTTGTTGTTGTTGCTAACTGTATTCGGGTAATATCATTTGATCCAAGGATTTTACTTTTAAATAGTCTATTTCAACGTAAAGATAAAAGCAGTAGCTCAATGCGCCAAAATGAATAGCCTAATATAAAAAAGATCTGGAATTTAACATCTGATTTGAAGAGCTTCAGGTTAAGCAGGTCATCATATATTTTCTCCTAACATTATTTATGTTTTTGTCAGATGCAAATGCTATGAAGTCACCACATAAAAGTAAGACATTTCTAATTTATTAATGATATAACTGGTTGTCTTCTTAGAATTAGTCTATTAAAACATCAGTTAATGATACTCTCATCCCTCTTGTCAGGAGAGATGAATGACATTTTTGTTGGTCTTATGGGACGAAGAAACTCAGATCCTGGTGAGTGTGGCTTGTTGGCTGTTGTGGGCATTTGATTTTTGTGATTTTCTTCAGACTTCAAGTTTACCCTCTGTTACCTGTATGGAGTGTGGGTCTTTATGGCACAATCCTTTGATGTCTGCTCTCACAGATAATGGTCCCTGGAGGAAAGACTACCCAGAGAGGAGAAGCATTCTCCTCAACAAGTGTAGACTGAGGTGAGTGTCTCTTGTCTTCCTCTCAACAGATGGGACATCACCCAATTTACAGTACTTTGCAAAGTAAGGTTCACACTCTTCCTGGGTAATGGGTAAAACCTATTGAATGTCTGGGCTTCTGAAGATGGTTCAAGTTTTTTGATTCAATATGTCATTACACTGCAAATCCAAATGCCTACATTTTGAAATTCCCTCTTCCACAATAGGCAAATATATCTAGGCAAATATATCAGCTATCGTTTTCCATACTGGATTAAAGTTTACACATTTAAAAAAACATGAGTATATGAATCCTGATGATATCTGTATAATTGTGTTTTGTTCCAGGTTTCGTCGGGGGCTATAGACATTCATACTGAACCAACTCTTTCATCTGGCTGAGATAACAGAAGATCACAGAATACAAAAACAACAACTAACTAAATGTCTTGGAAAAACAGGCCTGCTACATACAGCTGCCAGATGGATTAAGATAGCTACTGATAACTATACAGTTTGTATAAGTTTTATCTGAAGACAAACATAATTAACAGTAACAGCTGATACAATCTATTTCTTTACCATAGTATTCTTTTCTCCAAAGTTAAATAAACATCATTTTTGTAAATAATCTATTCATTTAACATTTTGTTGGATTATTGCTGCAGCTGCAAACTGGATGAGCCTCAAAGCTCAACTACATTGCAGATAGTGCTGTTTCATCACACCCTCATCACACTAAAATGTTTACTGTTGGGTAGTATAAAATGTCATGGCAAGAGGGATTCATTGGAGTTATGCATATAATACTGTGTTCAATGTTTTGGCTGACACCCAGTTTGTTAAACAGAAGCACTAGCTGCATTAGACATACGGGGGTTTCAAAGATGATCCTCTTATATCAGAGCGTCTCATATCACTCAAAGGTAATGAAAATTACATTTTATAAAAAAGGTTTTTGTCTTTAATACTGAAACACGCAGAGTATCCATATAGAAAAACAAACAGAAACAAATGTTCAAGCAATTAAACAGTAATTTTTGCATTAATTTTTGCATGATGTATCAAAAAGCCAAAATTAAATTAAAACTAAAACTGACTGAAAACAGTCAGAAAGGACACATCTGGCTATAAAAAGAAATGGTTAAATATTTCACATATTTTGAAGAAATTTCAAACGCGCTGCCATTTGTTGCTTGAGATGTTGTAATTTTGAGAGAAAAAGTCAGAATAAGGAGTGAAACAGCTTTTCATAATACTGATATTATCAGTTCAGATCAGATTCAACTTGTAAGAATGACAGAAATCAAAATAATATTCTATTTTTTTTTTTAATAAACTCCATCTTTCCTCAGTCTAAATACACATCTGTGACAGTGTTAATACACAATACTCCTGATGTGTCATAAATAATTAAGCTAAGATAGATAGATAGATATCCAAGCCACCAGGAATCAAGTTTTAACCACTCACTCTACTATACATTTACAGTGTTATAGTGACTGGAAAAATATTTCAATGAATCAAGAAAGCACTGACAGAAGAAAAGATAAGTACTGTGCAATACAGTTCTCTTTCACAGTCAAGTGTTTGCTACTACAACCTATATCACCCATCACGAGTAAAAATGGCCACAAGTGCTTCTTCTATAGATTCAATCACACCAATCACAGTTAAAATAAAATCAGTTCTGCCTGTCCTGTGTGACTGCAGTCCTGTTGTCAAAGGGGGATGAGTTTAGATTGTCTTTCTCTCCTTTGTCTGAGTCTGTCTCCATTTTGGCTTGGTTTCCACTGACAGAGCTGGCTGGGGTTGTGTGACTCCCTCTTCCTGTCCCCTCCTCAACTCCTTTAAGTCCTGCGGTCATGGCTGTCTGTGAGAGCAGACTGAAGCCCAGACCGTGGGGTAGAGGGGGTCGGTAGCGTGGTCTGTAGCCATAGGCTCGCAGGTGGTAGGTGTAGTACTCCAGTGTGTACATCAGCTCTGCTTCCACATAGTGGAAGGATACGGCCAGGTCAGAGCAGCACTGTGGACCCTGAGGAAGTACCAGACCACACATGCAAATACACAAATGTACACACACACACACACACACACACACAGGTTAGAAAAAGATCAACACACATATTCCAACTACATTATAGCACACCATGAAGATGCTGCAACAGCATTTTAACATCAAATAATTACTATGTTGATTTTCAGACAAAAGTATATGTACCGTAAACAAACAAGACTACTCCTGGTAAAATTGGCAGCCTCTATTGGCCTCTGCACTGCATTTGCTTTAAGAGTTTCACGCAAAGGCAGATGGTGGGAGGAGTGAAAAGCCAATGGAAAAATCACTTCCAACATGTTAATCCACATGAAGTGCAACACCAGCGAGGCGAGGGTGGTGGGGGGGTAATTATACCAATGTATCACAATTATTTTGACAATTATATATTAATGTATTAAAGGCTACACGTGGCATCTTTTTATTCATCTACATGTGTTGACAGCTCTAAAAACCTCACGTTCCAATTGTGCCATCTAATAGAAATATATAATTACCTTGTTATTAAAGATTTGTTTTCTTGTCTCTCTTACAAAGACCCAGGACAAAGTGGCTTGTTTACCCCAGGCCTATTGCCATATATACACCGGCGGTCACTGTCTGACACGATCAATAATGGACATGCCTCATTTTAATTGCAAAGCACAATAAATTACCAACATCATCAGTAACAAATTGATCAATTTTCCTTTTGTTGACAGGACATTGTCTCCACTGCAATCATACACTTAAGCATCCAACTCATTTCTATTTCTATTCACTCTTTCTATGTAAAGGTCATGCAGGTAATTCTCAATGGGCCAGATAATCAAATATTCATTAATGTAGTCATTCTCCCTCTGATGTGTCCTTTACAGCAACGCCTACATTCTGTTTTATTCATCAAAAGCAAAATATTTATTTTAGACTTCTTCCTGGTTACAATAAAGGTGTCTACATTTCAAAATAAAAGAAGGGATAATTATTATCTTACCTTGAGTACAGTTGTACACTAATGATATTAAAGGCTTTTCCACAGACAGGTTCACCCTCTAGACAGGTATGCCTTCCTAACCTAACTAACCTTCCTAATTAGGGCTAATCCATTCACAGAAGCAAAACTAAGAAGAGAGGAGGTCTGTCTAACCAAAGAAGTTTGTCTGATCAGTATTGGGGTCATTTCATCAGGTGCTGAAAGGTGCTGAGTACAGGTATGAAGCAAATCTGTTTAATTTCACAGCTGTTGAACAACTTATGCAATTTCACTGCACTGTGCAGTGTGACTAGCTTGTAACTAGAAACAGAGACTTGAAGGGACTTGCCTCAACAATTGGGTAGTAACAATAGCTCCAGTACCAGAAACTCTTGGAGAACTTGCCAGTTAGGTGATGCTCCGGCACAAATGGGTGGAAGGTTTCCCGCTGCAAAGTATCTCTGGAGTCCCCAGCCAGGACACCCATCTTCTCCAAACACTGCCCCAGCGCTAGGTCCTCTACAGGGGTGGTGTGCGTGCACACCTTTGTCTGAAAACCCTCCACAAATCTCCTCAGGGCCTCTTTACTCAGCACATAGCCGGCCCCACCACTCATGTAGCCTTGCTTGGCGAAAGGCTTGAAGCGCTTGCCGAAGTATATGGGCTCCTCAGGGGTGTGGTTGGAAAGAATCCAGCGCAAGTTGTCCACCACGACATAGGTGTCATCGTCCGCCTTTAGGAACCAGTCTGCTTCCTGGGCATGGTGCTCATAAACATAATGGAAGGCCCGGATTGTCTTCCAATAGAGCTGGTCACGGCCCTCCTTAGTGCCCAGGCCCACGGCGGGGAAGTCTGGGTCCTCCATGGAGCTCATGAATAACACCACGTTGCAGTGGCGACTCCAGGTGGCCCTGACATGGCGGGTCCTGGTCTGCAGGTTGTATGGCCCTGTCATCACCCAGCAGAGAACACGCACCTTCTGGTACAACTCATCTGCCACTCGGCTGTCCTCACCTAGAGGGACGCAACCGTCAGTACAATACAGGGTCAGTGGTCCATCAGCCAATCAGTCAGTAGGTCAGTTAATTAAATTGGGGGTGGCTGAGGGACAGTTACAGTTGAATAATTTAGATCAGAATCAGAATCAGGATCAGTTTTATTGCCAAATATGTTTTCACATACAAGGAGTTTGACTTGGTGTTCGGTGCATAACAATAAACATAGCAAGAGAAGAATAAAAACCAACAATAAAAGCAAGAATACAATATAAAATAGAAAAAGGCACACTAAAATATATGAAAAGATATTATAAGAAATAAGAAAATAATATTAACAATAAAATTAAAAAAATAAAATAAAATAAAAAGAAATCCAACCAGCCAACCTGTAATGTTAGAAAAGGAGTCTTAAGGTTACTGAAAAAAACTACAGAGATTTAAGTTTGCTTGCAGTTTACACCAATATGAACACATCCCACCAAAGTGTCCCATGACATACTTGTGATGTCATCTGTGGATACCCAGTGTGAAGGAGTTCTGGCACAACAATATACAGCACCTGTATGGTGAGGGTGGAGCAGGTTGATGAGAGCAGCTCCTTCCTTCCTCCAGTTGCTGTCCTCACTGGTTGGTCTCTCCCCCACTGGTGCGGCATTCTCTTGGGCCTCTGACAGCAGGTAGTTCCTCTCAAACCACACTTGGTGAAGGAAGAAGTAGATGCTGCAAACCCCCACCAAGAAGCCCAGGGAGAAGGACCATCTGGAGCTGGGGCCCTTCATGGTGACCCTATCTTCTGCTCCTTGATGCCCAGGTTACAGCATGTCTACCTGGAATCACAACACATCAGGAAGGTTCGATGGGCAGACATGCCTGAAATGCTGTGCCCTTTAAGTTCACTCTCCGTCTGATCATCACATCCAGTTCTGCAGCTACATGTATAGCTACATTTTGGACAGATGAGGGCAAAATATTGTAGTTGCACTTTGAAAAATGTATTTGTGTGTAGATTGTTAAAATTAGAAATTAGGACCTTTGAAGAACCTTGAATAATGTTCTGCCAATCATTGTGTCTGCTGATATAGCAGGTGCCATGAGTATTTGGACAGCAAGAAATGTTTTATTGTTTTGTATGAAACGAAAAGATGCAATGCCTATGAGGTTTAAGCACATTCTGTCAGCTTTAAGTTTAAGTCGTATTGGTTAAACTAATTCAGAACTACAGTACTTTTTGAGCATGACCCCATATTGGGATTATAATAGTCATTTTAACATGTAGTCACTTGTGGACTTGGACTTGAAAATTCCAGTCCCAAAATGACAGTGTCAACACGACACTGCCACAATGTCCTAATTTCATTGGGTTTAGTCAAGCACCTAGTTATGCTGCCACATAGTTGCCACATAGACCCCACATCTGAGACAGATGTTGATGATCAACATGATGATCTGTTCAAACACTGCCTGGCCAATGTCCTCTCCTTGTTGCACCGCTCCCCTTCATCGGCCTAGGGTAAATAAAATAACATTCCCTTTGCCCTTATCGAGTCGTTATAGTTGTATAGCCTAAAAGACATGGTATTACTGGCATCCTGTCAGAAAAGCGGAATAAGACTATAACGGAAACTCGCAGCTCCACGTCTATAAATGCACAATAATCGTTTGGCGCAGGTGTGTGTATCTTTAAAGACAATAAAACAGAATCGTTCTAGATATGCGTCTGGAAATGTGTTATTTACCTTCGCTGGGGATCAGTCATTTGTGAGCACGGTGTGCTACTCCTGGGGCACCGAAGGCTATAATGCTATTAAAACCCCGTTTGTTGGTATTTACCATATCCATTGGGACAGACCCAAAGCCTACACCTTTTATATCGTCACATATTGATTACATTCATTCGATATTTTGCTTCAACAGACCTATAGTGGTCCGCGAAATAAGAGAGGACATGATTAGAAGGAGGAAATCTACTGTACATTTACATTCTTCAGCATCACGCACTAAGCTCTGAAACAGCGACCAGTCATTGGCTGGCTGTCGATGACGTGTTGAGGAAGCTGTCTTTCCCGAGCTAACGGTTCACATGGTTTATATTCGGGACTCACGATAAGATTTAGCGTATGATCGTATGCCATAATGTTGCACTACAACAACAATGGCCACACAGTTTTTATTTATTTGTTGCATTAATTTCCTTTGCATAATACTAAAGAAATATGAGCACAGCAACGTAAACGGTAAAGAAAAGCGGCTTTCATTTCCCTCGGTGTCCCACGGCCCTGCCCACTCAAACCCCTGTCACTGTGGGGTAGAAGAGAGGAACTGTTCAATTTCCCTGCAATTTATTTCTATTGAAATTATCCCAATCAGAGAATGTATACGAATGACAGGTAATCACAGGTTTCGTTCTCACCACTATGATCTCCCTATACAGCCCAGTGCAGACAGTTACACAATTTAATACTAAATCAACAACAAATAATATAATCTATGAGGGTTCCCTGGCACAAAATCTTACCAATTTACTTACTTTGGTGTGTCCATTTGGAGGTCATAACAGGATTTATCACACACACACAGATTATAGTGCGTGATGCTGAAGAATATAAATATATATATATATATATATAAATACACTTCCGCTCAAAAGTTTGGGGTCACTTAAAAATGTCCTTATTTTTGAAAGCACATTTTTTTTCAATTAAAATGATAAATTTATCAGAAATACAGTCTAGACATTGTTCAATTATAATCTCAAAATGGCCAGAAAAGAAGAACTTTGTTCTGAAACTTGTCAGTCTATTATTGTTCTTAGAAATTAAGGCTATTCCATGCAAGAAATTGCCAAGAAACTGGAGATCTCATACAACAATGTGTACTACTCCCGTCACAGAACAGCGTAAACTGGCTCTAACCAGAATAGAAAGAGAAAGGGGGCCCCGGTGCACAACTGAGCAAGAGGACAAGTACATCAGAGTCTCTAGTTTGAGAAGCAGACGCCTCACAGGTCCTCAACTGGAAGCTTCATTAAATGGTACCTGCAAAACACCAGTCCCAACGTCAACAGTGACGAGGCGACTCCAGGATGCTGGGCTTCTAGGCAGATTAGCAAAGAGAAAAACATATCTGAGACTGGCCAATAAAAGGAAAAGATTATGATGGGCAAAGAACTATTTATTGAAGAAGCAGTCAGCTGGTATTCTTTCTCTAATGGAGTGGCCAGCGCAGTCACCAGATCTCAACCCTACCTGTTGTGGGAGCA